>CAJQZM010044551.1:0-14428 GCA_907164665.1 Colias nastes
TTTTTTTGCGGGTGGGATAGTGTTTTGATAGGTGAGAAAGTTTTTATGGGTGGGATAGTTTTTTGTGGGTGGGATAGTGTGTTTTGATTGACGATATTATGGGATAGGACTTTTTGTTAGATAGGGATAGGGATAGTGAGATAGTCCGTTTAGTTAGGTAGTTAGTGACTTTCTCTAATCGAGATAGAAAATTGTCATAAAAACCTTCTACAAATACTTAATTTGTTTTTCTGGAGAGAAACACTACATACTTTTACCAATTTTTTCTAACTTTATGAATATCAACAACAACAAAAATATACCAATTATTTTTTCTACCTCTTCTCTCTTTTCTAAGTTTTATTTTTTAACAGGATAGCACGTTGGAACAGCGGTGGTAACAGATGTGGGGGGAGGTCGGGCGATCGAGTCGCGGCCGTGGCCGGCGTGCAGCCCACGTGCGCGAGCCATGCGAGGCAGATTGTTAAGGGCGCTAATAAGCATATGGTGAGTGGGGAGAGGGGTAGAATAGGTGGGGGGAGGTAAAAATAGGTGGGGGGAGGTAAAAATAGGTGGGAGGAAGTATAAAATAGAACGTGGAAGGTAAAAAAGTTGCTGTGGGCAGGTAAAAAAGTTGGCGGGAGGGTGAAAATGGTCAAGGAAGGTAAAAATTAGGGGTGAACGTTTATAAAAGCGGGGTGGGGAGGGGGGGGGGGGGGTAAAAATGATGATAGTGTACAAAATTGGTTGGAATGAGGGGGTATAATAGTGGTGGTAATAGATGCGGCGGGAGGCATGCTAGACAGATTGTTAAGGGTGCTAATAAGCATATGGTGAGTGGGGGAAGATAGGGGAGTGAGTAAGAAAAAAGTTGAGGGGAAATTGAATTATAGGTATATAATTAAAATAATGTGGTGGGGAGGTAAAATGGGTCTGGGAGAGGTAAAAATGACGGGCGAAAGAAAAAAATAGGTGGGGGGCATTAAAATTTAGACATTTCTGCCACCTGTGATCGAATTTTTTCCATTCTTTAGAAATTTATAGTTGTTTCTGTTTTCAGGTGGACGTCCTCTTTCACAGGGTGCCGTTGGGTAAAATATTTGTTATTACCAAAAAGGACCATGAACTCTTAGGTAAGTTTTTATTTATTGTATTATTGTACTAGCTTACCGCCCGCGGCTTTGCCCGCTTTGTCTAAAACCTAAAAAGGTTTTAGTATATATAGAACCTTCCTCTTGAATCACTCGTTCTATTAAAAAAAACCGCATCAAAATCCGTTGCGTAGTTTTAAAGATTTAAGCATACATAGGGATAGAGAAAGCGACTTTGTTTTATACTATGTAGTGATAAAATGTGAGTTTAAAATAAACATACAAATACTTTAGAATACAAATAGTTTTTTCCGTTTATAAAATTTTAATTTGTATTTGAGTAATATAAGTCCTTGGTACTTACTTTATTTTGAGTTTCTTCTATACTAATAAGAGGAACGGTTTGTAATTATGTATGTATGTATGTATGGTTTTCACGCATAAACTACTGGACCGATTTCAATGAAATTTAGCACACATATAGAGGGTAACTTGGATTAACACATAGGCTAGGTTTTGTCCCGGAAATCCCACGGGAACGGGAGATACGCAGGTTTTTCTTTGAAAACGCGGGCGAAGCCGTGGGCGGAAAGCTAGTTATTTATATTATTTGTTTGCTTTTTTCTTGAAGTTTAAATACACATTTATTATTTAAACTAGCTGCGCTTTGTTGTTTCCACCGCAGTGCTCCGCTCCTGTTAGTCTTAGCCTATAGCCTTCCTTGATAAATTAGCTATCTAACTGAAATTATTTTTCAAATCGGACCAGTAATTCCTGAGATTAGCGCGTTCAAACAAACAAACATGCAAACTCTTCTGCTTTATAATATTAGTATAGATTAGATTGTGGTATGCCCGCCATATTTACCTGTGAGCGTTATACATATAAATTACAATTTTTTTTTATATTCTCTTTCTCTCTCTAGTTATAGACATATATTTGATTTTGGGTGAAACCGCGTTACTTAAATCAGGTTTTTTAGGGTTCCGTACCGAAAGGGTAAAACCCTATTACTGAGACTTCGTTGCCTGTCTGTCTGTCTCCAGGCTGTATCTCATAAACCGTGATACCTAGAATGCTGAAATTTTATATTTCTTTAGGTATAAAACTAGACAGCGAATGTACTATACAGTCTGTGGACACGAACGGGCCGGCTTACCGCGCCGGGTTGCCGCCAGGCAAGTGGGCCGTCACCGAGGTCAATAATAGGCCGATTAATTTGATAAAGGTAAGGTTTTTTGTGATTTTTTTGTCAAAAAATTTTAATTTTTTTATGAAAAAATATTTAAAATATTGGTATGGGTATATTTTTTGTCGAAAAAAAATTTTTTTTTGATAAAAAATTTTAACTACATAATAATAATAATTACAAACTACATACAAGTATTGTAAATGACGCATTCTTTAGTTTTTAATGGGATATTAGGATATTTGAGTTAATCGAGATTTTTGGCGTAATTTTGTTGTTTAAGTATTTTTACGTGATCAGTGTATGCAAGACTACAAGTCCCTTCGTGCTTAGTATACCGATAGTGGGACACCCTGTATATTGAATATTGATGATAAAAATAATTATTTTTATCTTTTTTAAGGGCGGCGAGGAAGAAATGAACAGAATTAGCGCGAGAGGAACCGAAGTGTCGATATTGATTCAACCGACGAGTTTAGTGAAAAAATTACGGGCAGCTATCAAAGGGAATAGACCACTCTTAGCTCTAAGATAGTATATAAATTAATAACAAAATATATTTTTTTTGCAATTTTTGAAAAAAAAAATTATGTAACTGAAATTTTTTTTGTTGCTATTACTTATTGAAAAAAATTTTGAAAGAAACTAGTTTATATGCTAAAATGAGAATAAAAAGTTACTGATATATAGCAGATGAGTGAACACAGAATGCAAACTTGTTCAGTTGTTTTTGAGATTAGCGCGAACAAACAGACAAAATGATGGTGTAAAGTCATTTATCTGTTTGTTATTTTGGGTTATATTTTGTTAAAGAAACGGCTAACATTTTTCACATTTCAAGTAAAGACGAAGTGTTTTTTATATATATTATCATTGAGATATTATTATAGAGAGGACACCACGAACAAAATCTGATGGCGACGCTGGGCGGCTAGTGAGTCATAATACACTTTGTAGATATTCTGCCTCTTATTACTTATAAATTAAAACCAATCAATGTTACAAAAAAAAATGGTTTGAGACGATTTACTCTAACTCGTGTTACAAATAGTGTACTAGCGATGTCCTCTCTAGTACGTAGTACATAGTAACTCAATGATATTTATAGATATAAATAATTTCAAGCCATCATATCAGTGCAGCTTAAATGAAAGTCAATATAATAATTGTAAGTGTATTGTTGATTTAAATGTTTTTTTTTTTTACATTTTGCAATAGGTTTTTTCTATAATAAATATGTTTTTTTTTATACTTTAATAAAAATATTAAAAGTTATCACAGCTATACAAGTAATTGTTAAGTTTTTATAATATTCTTTCGTGCTACTAGTGTAAAAGAGACGGAAATAGCAATTTGTGTATGTAAGAAAGAGATAGCAGCTACATTAAAAGCATAATGCAGAAAACGCGCCAAAGTTTTTGACCGCTCTTTTTAACGTTAAAAACAATAATTAATAAATCTTTGTTTTTAAGTTTAAAATTAAACCTTTTAAAATACGAATAAATCTTTGTTTAACGGTCAAAAACTATGCTGTGTATGTCGTTACTTAAAACTATATTTTAATTATTAAAGTTAATAACAAAACCGTTACTATGGCAACCGATCCTTATATTCATAATAGTTTGATAATAGGTCTAAATATAACACATATATTTACTAAAGAAAGCTAGATTCTATCTATTATTATTTAACAAAAAAAATTGACGTAATTTGGCGCTAAAAATAATCGTCATGACATTTTTTTATAGTTTAAATTTCTTTGCATCTGATTTTGCTAGAATTAAAAAAAAATTCTAATCTATGGTCCACTGAGTTCGAATGTTGAAAAAAAAGTTAGGCTGATAGTTTTAAGGAAAATTCGACCTAAGGTAATGGATAGGAAATACGTACCAAATGTATAAAAATTGTGATTGCAATAAGGGTGAGTTTTCTATGCGTGTATTCAAAATTTTCGATAGAACATTTTTGACATTTTACATTTTTTTTTTTGTAAATGGCCAATGTTTTGACGATGACTTTTTTATGGATAGTCGAAAGAGGTCGTTTTTCAAATGTAAACCGTAAGGCGTTTGTAATAAGACTCGATTTAAACTTGAATATTCCATGTACATATGTATTTTTAGAATTTTATGTCATAAAAAAATATAACGGATCTCCAATTGGCGTAAATCGGTATTTTAATGTGAAAAAAGATATATTTACTAATTACTTTAGTTTTTAAGTACATGTGATTATTTTATACGTATATTTTGGAACTGGTTTTATGCACATTGTTTTTTTGTCGTCAACTAAGCTATAAGTTTAAATTTCGATATTCTAAAAAAAATAAAAAAATAATATGTCAGTCTCCGATATAATTATTGTTAAAAAAAATTGTATCAATCTATATCCGTCTTTATTTTATATACTAGCTGTGCTCCGCGGTTTTACCCGCATTGCTCCGCTCCAATTGGTCTTAGCGTGATGATATATAGCCTTCCTCGATAAATGGGCTATCCAACACCGAAAGAATTTTTCAAATCGGATCAGTAGTTCTTGAGATTAGCGCGTTCAAACAAACAAACTTTTCAGCTTTGTAATATTAGTATAGATCGGACTTTATAATAGTCTCATTAATTCAAGTTTAGTTGACGACAAAGATTTTAATATGATTATATCTTTTAATAAATTTTCTATATGTACAAGCAGAGGCGGCTCGCCCTAAGGAGCGCTGGTGCAGTGAACTCCCATAAATAATTATAATAAAATCATACTCCTTAATTTATTAACATTAATTATTACTATTTAAAATCAATCGTAATCTTTAAAACTACTGTTAATACCAATGAATATATCCATCATTCCATCATCCCATACACCTGTATAATACCTACTGTATTATGTAACGCGCGAAGCGGAGCGCTCACGATTGCGCTCCAATGAAAAAAGATTTAGTACATTTCCTAATACGAAATCCAATAGGAGTGAAAGAGAGGGTTTTGCCAGAGCCCTGCGCGTGAAACAAAAGATTTTCTATGGAAAAGTAGCAAAACTCGGAGCGCCGCACCCGCAAACGTTGCCGGTTCGTTTTTACCGCCCGGCAGGACAGCGATTGCGCGCGACATTGCCAGTTGCCACTTCTATAATATAAACAAACACTCGAGTCAACTTCAATGCACGCGCGCGATTCATGCAATTTTCTAATTAAAATTATAAAATACGTGTTGAAATAGCCTGTAGTTATCAGTATTACTTGTGAGTGTTAAAATGAACAATAATTATAATGTGGCGTTCATTAAAAAGTGTGATAAAACGTTACAAATTCGGCTTGAATGTAAAGCTAAGGGACCGCCACGGCCTGAACTTGATCTTACGCAAAAATGTACGACAAAAACGAAAACATATACGCGTGTGTTTAAATCTGAACAATATGTGAAAACACCGTGGTTGTGTGGTTGTGATGAAAGCAACAAACTATTTTGTTTTCCGTGTCTTTTATTTAAAGCGGGCGCGGCCGGCGGAGGTGAGAGTGCTTGGACTGAAACGGGCGTTGACGACTTAGCTCATCTTTCAATCAAGATGAAAAAACATTCACAATCTCGGTACTATTTGTTGAATAAACTGCAATTGGCGTCTATCGGCTTTAAGTTATAGATATTTTTGCACACCAAAAAGAAAGACGTATCACGTATGCATTTCCTTTATAAGTAATTTTTTTGATAAATTGTACTGCTTTACACCATGTATTTTCAGTGTTTTATTTCAAGTGAACACCCATAAAATTTTGTCACGAGCCGCCTCTGTGTACAAGTATCTGTTCGCCAAACGAAGTTAATTTTTTATTCTTCAAATTTGTTTTTAGCATTTTTTTTAAATAACAGGAATTTATCGTATAAGTATTTATTTTTTTTTATCAAATAACTAGCTGCTCCGCGCGGTTTCACCCGCGTGGCTCCGCTCCTGTTGGTCATAGCGTGATGTTATATAGCCTTCCTGGATAAATGAGCTACCTAACACCGAAAGAATTTTTCAAATCAGACCACTAGTTCCAGAGATTAGTGCGTTCAAACAAACAAACAAACTCTTCAGCTTTATAATATTAGTATATATTACTAAAAAATATCTTCGTTTGGTGAGTATTAAAGTTTTTAATATCATTTTAAGTGCCACTCATACAAAAATGGTCTTAATTTACAATTTTACTCGATGCATTACCTAATCATCATGCATATTTATGTATTAACTAGTTAATCGCCCGCGGCTTCGCCCGCTTTGTCTAAAACCTAATAAATTATACATACTAAAACCTTCCTCTTGAATCACTCTGTCTATTAAAAAAAACCGCAACAAAATCCGTTGCGTAGTTTTAAAGATTTAAGCATACAAAGGGACATAGGGACAGAAAAAGCGACTTTGTTTTATACTATGTAGTGATTACCTAGATTTTTAATTGAAAAACACCGCTTGCAATATGAAAATAACATATTAATTGTTTTCTTTGAAAAATAAAATTATTATCACTGACTGTATTTTAATGTCACAATAAAAATCATTAAAGCCATTTTTGTATTATTCGATTTGTTGATTGATTGTTTTTTACAAATAGCATTAACAAATAACATTGTATACATATCTTATTTGTGATCAATATATTCGTCAATATATGTTTATAATAATTTTGTTGTTTTATTTTACATTTGTCCCTGTCAACTTTTAAAAATTTAAAAAAATCGGGCCTCCGACGTTTCAAATTATTTACGTCTTTATAATATTACTAGCTGTGCCCCGCAGTTTCACCCGCAGTGCTCCACTCCTGTTGGTCTTAGCGTGATGATATATAGCATAGCCTTCCTCGATAAATGGGCTATCTAACACCGAAATAGTTTTTCAAATCGTACCAGTAGTTCCCGAGATTAGCGCGTTCAAACAAACAAACTCTTCAGCTTTATAATATTAGTATAGATTAAAGATTGTATCAGATCAAATTATGATGATTTGATGATAATAATGTAGCCTATGGGCTGTAACGAAGAAATAAATTTTATAATATACACAACGATTCATTATAAGAAAGAAAAATAATTTATTCCACCTTAAGCACACACACAAAAATAAAACTGTCAGCTTATCTTTAACAATGCAAAAGCAAACATAAATTTAAAAGAAATTCAACTGAAAAAACTTTAAAACACGATTAAACACATTTCATTAAATTATTGTAAGTATTGTTATCGATCCTTGATTAATTTACAAAAGTTGAATGAAATCTGTCCATTAAAAGTTGAAATGTTTTTTTTTTTTGCATTCCACTAGCTAGCTTTGCTCAAATTCATTCTCTTGTGATGATTCTTTAGAGCTGTACTACTAACGCCATCTCTTAGAAAACTTGAGCGTTGCGTTGTAACGTTCGAAGTGCGTGCTAACTACGAAACTTATAAGTCTATCCACGTATCGCATGATATTTACTACATATGGAAAAAAATTAAGACTGAATCACATTACAAATGTGTGTTTTTTGTGCTTTGTACTATATTCGTATCATCAAACCCATAGAAATCTAAATAACATGTGTCTTGTTATTTAGATTTCTATGATCAAACCGCAAACATCTGATTTCATACAAGTAATTATTAATTACTAGCTTACCGCCCGCGGCTTCGCCCTTCTTTGTCTAAAACCTAATAAATTATATACTAAGACATTCCTCTTGAATCACTCCTATCTATTAAAAAAAACCGCATCAAAATCCGTTGCGTTATTTTTGTGTGCATTGTGCCATAGTTTTTTTTACTTCAAATTTACATATTATGAAGATGCCTTGTGAACCATGTAATTGTTTTTGTGGTTAGTAAAACTGAATTCATAGGTACTTTTAAAAAATTGTTCTTCGCTCGGATTCGAACCCGGTCTCTTTGGAAAATAAATCATTATTACTAATTCTACTTATAGTGTATCGATTTTGTACTTTGTAGGCCTTAATAAGCATTAAAATTACCTTAAGTTTTACGTATTTACTCAAAAACAGTATATAATTAATAAGGTAGGCAAATGAACAGCTGAGACAGAACTTTTGCTTTTATAAAATACATATTTTTGCTGTTGTATGAACACAATAGATATTTTATTTCATATTAATGTTGTTTTTCATGCAAGTTTAGGTAGGTATAAAATAAAACGCATATTGAATAAAAATATAATTTATTACAAATATTTAAAAATTACAAAACCTGTATACATTTTTAAGTAGATCTAGAATATCATAGAATAGACCTAAAATGGACATTTTTATTTAGTTTTGTAGGCTTTACCTTTAACATAATAATAATAATTATAACATCGAAAAATCGTCGAAATATAAAATAAGTAAAATAACTAATAAAAATTACTGGCTAAAATTATTAAGTAACCTGCCATATGTAATAGAAATAAAAATATTTAATTCTATTACTTACGGTGAAAAATTGAACTAAATATAAAATTTGTTTATTAGTAAAAGTTATTTTGGCGCGAATCGGCGGACAAGATGGAAGATATTTTCAACATTCTTGTCCGAGTTTTTGCCCCGCAATTAATCTTTTGAATATAATAAAACTAAATTAAACTTAATAATAGTTATACCACTGAAAATACATCTATAAAATTATTAAGTAAATATTATAAAAATCATAAAATTTGTACAAAGCAGATCTTTTGGCGACTTTGTTCCAACTTTTTAAAGCTAATGCATTTTACAATTTTGAACGTTACCAGCTTTTTTAATATTTTTGCCAAATTTAATTTTATTACAATTTGCAGCAACATTTTAACAAATAAATGATTAATTTGGGTTATAACTAAATTATTATTTAGCAAGTTCATTAATTTTAATAAAAAAATTGGTTGTTTGTAAAGTAGGTTTACGATCGAGATGTTTACGTGATAACATAATGCAGTGGCAGCGCTCGAGATGAGACGGGAGATCGGTCCGTCTCTCTCTCGTTATACCTGCGATCGCGCTCGTGAGGTTTTGGTGTGACACAAGTTTCTGAACATGTCACCCGACTAAAACGATTTTAAAAACGTTATCACGTTAAAAAAAACATGTTACATTTTTTTCACATGAAGTTGAAAGCCATCTTTATATGGTAACATTTGGTAACTAATTTATTGGCTCTTACCATTTTATTTGTAATATTTTATACTTTTTATAAGGCATTGGGAATATAAATTGACAGATTAAGCGTTATGTTTTTAATTATTTACAATATTTATTTTTAATTTAAACTGTAGGATCTAAATTCCTCTTTGTGACTTTTATATATCACGAAAAGTTTTAAATTTTAGTACATTTTCAGATAATTACAGAATAAATTAATATCTGTTTCAAAAGTATGAATTGATTATTGGATTCCAAAAAATACATAATATTTTGGATCAATCGTGAATATTAAGGGGAAGCTCCCTAAATTTTATGTGTTTTTGCATTAATATTCTGAAACAGGCACACATACAATCAAAATGGAACTTTAGTATATGATTTATTGGGTCTTTTTCTTTCGATGTACAAGACAGTTACGTAATTGTAACATTTTCGCTCGATATATTTTTTATTCAAAAATTATGCCTTTTTTAAGGATTATTACATTTTTTTAAAGATTTACTTGGACTTTATGTATAAATAAATGTTAACAGTAAGAAAATAGAGTTTACTATCGAATCCCAAGATATTTTTTCTCTAGATCAATTATTACTTTAGTTATAAACGAAATAAGAATTGAGACTTACTTTACGAGCTCGAACGCGATCAAAGAGCGCACGCGATATTCAACTTTATTACGGCTATATTAGCGTCTAGTACCGTAACCGGTCTCTCAGTGCCAGAAATGAGAAAGGGAGCCTCCTCTTAAATATAAAGGGCTATTCAAACTAAAGCGGTATCCGCTACCGCCGTGTGTAGCGGTATCCCGATGGCACGCGATTAAATCTCTTACGTAGTATATTATAGATACTCTAATCGCGTACCGATCAGCTGTTCGCTACAGTACTCGTTTTGGTACGCGATTAGAGTCTTTATAATATACTAGGTAAGAGATTTAATTGCGTGCAATAGTTTGAATAGGCCTTAATTTCTATTCTAACTCCTATTGGTTGAATTAAATTATTTATAGAAATTCATTTGAAATCAGTGGTTCTAGAAAATTCACTATTATGTCTATTTGACTAAATGCAATAGTATTTAACTATTTGAATTATCTTTTATATTGCACGAGATTCAATTTAAATAAATAGCCAAATTTTTAACAAAACAAATCATATTTTTTTTCGACATTAGCACAAAAATCTTAACTCATTGCCAATATAAAAATAAAGAAACGATCTTTACCCGCCAATATTCTTTTTAACACTTTTTTTTTTTTCATTTTTTATAACACAAGAGTTATGATTCGTTCAAAAATTTGGCTATACATTTAAATTGAAAACTATCTCCATTCATTTGTATTTAATGAGATTTCTGTTTACATTTATAAGGATCACAAATATATCACAATATACAATTCAATTATTAGGAAATATTCGAGTGGAAAATAAAATTGAATACTGTTTCCATGATTTGAGTTTTAAATAATGAACACGGTTTGCACCGTTCAAAAATGGTTTTTTTTTTTTTTAATTAGACCATAGACAAATTATATATTTTCATAGAATGATATTGACAGCCCTTTTTTTAGTACAAATCTGTGATTTTTAGTTTGATTATTTTCATAAATTAGGGCTGAATAGTATCGAGTATTTTTTTTAATATTTAATAAATGAGGCATTATTGTTATGTTCTTTAGTACTTGCTTTAGCAATTATTAATTATATTTCGATTGGTACATAGTTAGCGTAAAGCGTTCTACTTATAATCTTAAAACAATGAATTGCATTTTAAAACTAAATAAAATTATTTAAAATCCATACACATAATTTTAAGCCCAATTTCATTATACATATATTTTTAAAACTTAAAAACGAAAAGCAATCATTAGAAAATAGCAACAAATTCGGAAATTTTGTTATTCAAATTAAGTCAAAAAAATAAAAAGCGCACAGATAAAAAAAGTAATTGTATCCCATCAACCATTTATCTATGGTAAGCGTATACTATGCTTTTTCCGCGTTCTCACGCATTCTGCGTCGTCTATGGATTATCGGTACAAAAATCCACAACGACGCGCCAAAAATTAATATAAAACCTAATGTAACGAACAGAGACTTATACGACTTCGTATATTCGAACCACGCGCCACAAATCGGTGGACCAATCAACTGTAAAATACCATTTACAAACAAACTAATACCGTACGACGACATCAATCGTTCCGTACCTAACATTTCCGTCATAACCAATGCAGTTACACCAACATTGATACCCGATGCGATACCGAAAACGCAACAAAACGCGCTTATTGCCGAATAGGACGACACTAGCGGTATCATAGACAAACTGATACCGGAAAATAACAAACCGGTTATGAAAAAATAACGTTTCGGTGTCGAAACGATATCTGACAGCGCGGACCCGCCAATTCTGCCGACCAAATCTAACGCGGAAATTATAGATAATAAATACGCGCCTAATGTTTTGTCAAAACCGCATTCTTTCGCGTAAGACGGCACTAAAATAATGAAATTAGTGTACGATATAGCGCAAGTACAGTTTGATATAAGTATAACTAAATAAATAGGATCTTTTAATAGTTGTACATCAAAGTATTTGTTCGGTTCCTTTTTAGAATCATCGTCTTTTCGCTTTTTGCAACCGCAACAGTAAGATATAGGGGCTAGGCTGTCTGTTACTGATTTAAGACTAAATTGAGACGTAAATTCGCTTGGTTTCTCGAAAGCGGACAGCGTAGAACCGTGAAAAGGTGTAGACATGTATTGAAAACTAGATGTAGACGGACTACGTTTAGGCGTTTTTGGTAGAACTAACTTTTTACCAAAACCATCTTGTGAATTAACTCGGCTAGATTTTCCTTCCGGAACCGATTCTAATAGTGACGGATTGCTCGGTAAATGATTCGATATTTTGCTAGAGATGTGCTGAATGCCGTGTTTTGATGGTGTCGATATTTTTCGAGTTCTCTCTTCGTGTTTTGAGAATTGTGTGCCGCTGGCTGATCGAATGAAGTCAGCTCTATCGTCGAGGTTAGCGTGGGATCTAGGCTTGTATATTGATGGGGAGCCATTGGGATATTTTTCTGTGTGGTCATCTTCTGTTGTCAGAACTAATTTGGGGTTGGATAGATTCAACTCGTTGGGGTCTTCTTCGATGAACGTTTCCAGCTGGAAATAAAATGCTTAGTATTACATCTCGGGTAAGAAAATATGATTTTTCTTTAATGGCAATACATATAAACTGCTGCTTGATGATTTAAATTGAAAAATATCGGTACAACTGATAACTATGAAGTGATTTTTGATAAATGTAATTATATTTTAAATCGAATTATATATTCACATATATTTTCCATATATGTAAAAACTATATCTATTTGTACAAAGCTTGCTATTTAAGTATTTACAGATTTGAGATGTTTTGTACTGACTCTTATATTGAATCGGATTCGTCTTCGTAAACCCTCTTACCCTCGAGGAATATTACCTTCATTCCTCCCATCCTGTTATTGGAACTATTTTGATTCTCTATGCTATGACACATATTAAAGAGAGAGTAAGCAAAACATACAACTAGAATGAAAGGAATCATCTAAATTCTAACGTTTAGAAAGAGAGAGAAGATTGCTGTTCTGTGTCCCATTTTATAATTTATTGAGACAACTATACCTGTTTCAGCACTTTGGTATTTATATGCTGTATATGTAATATATAAAAATGAATCCCTATTTCCCTCGGTCACGGCATCACGCGTGAACGGGTGGACAGATTTCGATAATTCTTTTTGTATAATATTCCTTGAAATACGAGGATGGTTCTTATAATTATGGAGAGAAAAAGTAAACATGTACCACGGGCGAAGCCGGGGCGGACTGCTAGTATGTAATAAAAACATATCATACTTCTAGTTCCTACCCTAATTTATAGAAAAGTTACACTATAGATACTTAATATACTTATTATAAATAGAAGGTAAAATAAAAAACGATAATATTATCAAAATATTTATTTACAAAATTAACAATTAAAAAAATCCTATCTAATTTTAACATGAAATACATAATATCTAAAACGTTTGTGCATATAAATTCATGATAATCACATTATTTTATATAGTGTGTATATTTTCTTTATAATAACGATTGCAATGACGTAGTTATAATAAGGCCCGGGAGGCAAAGGAATAGGGGCCCCTTTTGTAGAAAAAGATAAGATGCAATTATCGCGTACCGATCGGTATGCGATTAGAGTCTCTATAATATACTACGTAAGAGATTTAATCGCGTGCCATCGGGATACCGCCACCTACGGTGGTAGCGGATACCGCTCTAATCTGAATAGGCCTTAAGTAGACTTCTAATTTCTAGCCTATAAGATAATTAACAAGGCCTATTCAACTATGTAAATATGTAATGACGATTCGAAAGTGCTTCTAAAAGAAGTATAATTGAATAAATAAATGTTTGAGTTTATGTTTTGTAGCTACAGTAGTCTGTATTGAGGGGCCCCAGAGGCCCCGACCAAAAATAACTACGTCACAGACTAAAAAACATTTTTAATTTGTTACTAATATAATTATATATTCTTTAACAATTACTTCGCAATAGAAATAATACAAAATTCATGGAAGGATACAATATAGCTGCTCACTCAACTTTACTCGATTTATGAAAAATTGTATATATACAGTTTCACCCTTAAGTTATTATAATTCAATCTATCGCATTGTCAAATTTCATCGAAATATGTTAAGCAGTTTGGACGTTAAAATAACCCTAAAAGTTCGTTAGTTTTTACTATGAAAGTTAGGTTAGGTTAGGTTTACAAGGCTCATAAGTTTAAGAGTCAATGAAAAGAATATAGTACTTAAAATGTCAATTACATATATACCTACTGTATCCAAATACTTTATAGCTTCACACACTGCACAATGCACATTATAGCCTCAGTTGTGACAAAATTTGTAGTAATTTATTTAGTTCACTGACTCTTACACTATAATTTTGAGTCCTAAATATTTAAACCATCTGTTATAAAAAAGCAATAAAGT
>CAJQZM010044552.1:0-16742 GCA_907164665.1 Colias nastes
TTTTTTTGCGGGTGGGATAGTGTTTTGATAGGTGAGAAAGTTTTTATGGGTGGGATAGTTTTTTGTGGGTGGGATAGTGTGTTTTGATTGACGATATTATGGGATAGGACTTTTTGTTAGATAGGGATAGGGATAGTGAGATAGTCCGTTTAGTTAGGTAGTTAGTGACTTTCTCTAATCGAGATAGAAAATTGTCATAAAAACCTTCTACAAATACTTAATTTGTTTTTCTGGAGAGAAACACTACATACTTTTACCAATTTTTTCTAACTTTATGAATATCAACAACAACAAAAATATACCAATTATTTTTTCTACCTCTTCTCTCTTTTCTAAGTTTTATTTTTTAACAGGATAGCACGTTGGAACAGCGGTGGTAACAGATGTGGGGGGAGGTCGGGCGATCGAGTCGCGGCCGTGGCCGGCGTGCAGCCCACGTGCGCGAGCCATGCGAGGCAGATTGTTAAGGGCGCTAATAAGCATATGGTGAGTGGGGAGAGGGGTAGAATAGGTGGGGGGAGGTAAAAATAGGTGGGGGGAGGTAAAAATAGGTGGGAGGAAGTATAAAATAGAACGTGGAAGGTAAAAAAGTTGCTGTGGGCAGGTAAAAAAGTTGGCGGGAGGGTGAAAATGGTCAAGGAAGGTAAAAATTAGGGGTGAACGTTTATAAAAGTGGGGTGGGGAGGGGGGGTAAAAATGATGATAGTGTACAAAATTGGTTGGAATGAGGGGTTATAATAGTGGTGGTAATAGATGCGGCGGGAGGCATGCTAGACAGATTGTTAAGGGTGCTAATAAGCATATGGTGAGTGGGGGAAGATAGGGGAGTGAGTAAGAAAAAAGTTGAGGGGAAATTGAATTATAGGTATATAATTAAAATAATGTGGTGGGGAGGTAAAATGGGTCTGGGAGAGGTAAAAATGACGGGCGAAAGAAAAAAATAGGTGGGGGGCATTAAAATTTAGACATTTCTGCCACCTGTGATCGAATTTTTTCCATTCTTTAGAAATTTATAGTTGTTTCTGTTTTCAGGTGGACGTCCTCTTTCACAGGGTGCCGTTGGGTAAAATATTTGTTATTACCAAAAAGGACCATGAACTCTTAGGTAAGTTTTTATTTATTGTATTATTGTACTAGCTTACCGCCCGCGGCTTTGCCCGCTTTGTCTAAAACCTAAAAAGGTTTTAGTATATATAGAACCTTCCTCTTGAATCACTCGTTCTATTAAAAAAAACCGCATCAAAATCCGTTGCGTAGTTTTAAAGATTTAAGCATACATAGGGATAGAGAAAGCGACTTTGTTTTATACTATGTAGTGATAAAATGTGAGTTTAAAATAAACATACAAATACTTTAGAATACAAATAGTTTTTTCCGTTTATAAAATTTTAATTTGTATTTGAGTAATATAAGTCCTTGGTACTTACTTTATTTTGAGTTTCTTCTATACTAATAAGAGGAACGGTTTGTAATTATGTATGTATGTATGTATGGTTTTCACGCATAAACTACTGGACCGATTTCAATGAAATTTAGCACACATATAGAGGGTAACTTGGATTAACACATAGGCTAGGTTTTGTCCCGGAAATCCCACGGGAACGGGAGATACGCAGGTTTTTCTTTGAAAACGCGGGCGAAGCCGTGGGCGGAAAGCTAGTTATTTATATTATTTGTTTGCTTTTTTCTTGAAGTTTAAATACACATTTATTATTTAAACTAGCTGCGCTTTGCTGTTTCCACCGCAGTGCTCCGCTCCTGTTAGTCTTAGCCTATAGCCTTCCTTGATAAATTAGCTATCTAACTGAAATTATTTTTCAAATCGGACCAGTAATTCCTGAGATTAGCGCGTTCAAACAAACAAACATGCAAACTCTTCTGCTTTATAATATTAGTATAGATTAGATTGTGGTATGCCCGCCATATTTACCTGTGAGCGTTATACATATAAATTACAATTTTTTTTTATATTCTCTTTCTCTCTCTAGTTATAGACATATATTTGATTTTGGGTGAAACCGCGTTACTTAAATCAGGTTTTTTAGGGTTCCGTACCGAAAGGGTAAAACCCTATTACTGAGACTTCGTTGCCTGTCTGTCTGTCTCCAGGCTGTATCTCATAAACCGTGATACCTAGAATGCTGAAATTTTATATTTCTTTAGGTATAAAACTAGACAGCGAATGTACTATACAGTCTGTGGACACGAACGGGCCGGCTTACCGCGCCGGGTTGCCGCCAGGCAAGTGGGCTGTCACCGAGGTCAATAATAGGCCGATTAATTTGATAAAGGTAAGGTTTTTTGTGATTTTTTTGTCAAAAAATTTTAATTTTTTTATGAAAAAATATTTAAAATATTGGTATGGGTATATTTTTTGTCGAAAAAAAATTTTTTTTTGATAAAAAATTTTAACTACATAATAATAATAATTACAAACTACATACAAGTATTGTAAATGACGCATTCTTTAGTTTTTAATGGGATATTAGGATATTTGAGTTAATCGAGATTTTTGGCGTAATTTTGTTGTTTAAGTATTTTTACGTGATCAGTGTATGCAAGACTACAAGTCCCTTCGTGCTTAGTATACCGATAGTGGGACACCCTGTATATTGAATATTGATGATAAAAATAATTAATTTTATCTTTTTTAAGGGCGGCGAGGAAGAAATGAACAGAATTAGCGCGAGAGGAACCGAAGTGTCGATATTGATTCAACCGACGAGTTTAGTGAAAAAATTACGGGCAGCTATCAAAGGGAATAGACCACTCTTAGCTCTAAGATAGTATATAAATTAATAACAAAATATATTTTTTTTGCAATTTTTGAAAAAAAAAATTATGTAACTGAAATTTTTTTTGTTGCTATTACTTATTGAAAAAAATTTTGAAAGAAACTAGTTTATATGCTAAAATGAGAATAAAAAGTTACTGATATATAGCAGATGAGTGAACACAGAATGCAAACTTGTTCAGTTGTTTTTGAGATTAGCGCGAACAAACAGACAAAATGATGGTGTAAAGTCATTTATCTGTTTGTTATTTTGGGTTATATTTTGTTAAAGAAACGGCTAACATTTTTCACATTTCAAGTAAAGACGAAGTGTTTTTTATATATATTATCATTGAGATATTATTATAGAGAGGACACCACGAACAAAATCTGATGGCGACGCTGGGCGGCTAGTGAGTCATAATACACTTTGTAGATATTCTGCCTCTTATTACTTATAAATTAAAACCAATCAATGTTACAAAAAAAAATGGTTTGAGACGATTTACTCTAACTCGTGTTACAAATAGTGTACTAGCGATGTCCTCTCTAGTACGTAGTACATAGTAACTCAATGATATTTATAGATATAAATAATTTCAAGCCATCATATCAGTGCAGCTTAAATGAAAGTCAATATAATAATTGTAAGTGTATTGTTGATTTAAATGTTTTTTTTTTTTTACATTTTGCAATAGGTTTTTTCTATAATAAATATGTTTTTTTTTATACTTTAATAAAAATATTAAAAGTTATCACAGCTATACAAGTAATTGTTAAGTTTTTATAATATTCTTTCGTGCTACTAGTGTAAAAGAGACGGAAATAGCAATTTGTGTATGTAAGAAAGAGATAGCAGCTACATTAAAAGCATAATGCAGAAAACGCGCCAAAGTTTTTGACCGCTCTTTTTAACGTTAAAAACAATAATTAATAAATCTTTGTTTTTAAGTTTAAAATTAAACCTTTTAAAATACGAATAAATCTTTGTTTAACGGTCAAAAACTATGCTGTGTATGTCGTTACTTAAAACTATATTTTAATTATTAAAGTTAATAACAAAACCGTTACTATGGCAACCGATCCTTATATTCATAATAGTTTGATAATAGGTCTAAATATAACACATATATTTACTAAAGAAAGCTAGATTCTATCTATTATTATTTAACAAAAAAAATTGACGTAATTTGGCGCTAAAAATAATCGTCATGACATTTTTTTATAGTTTAAATTTCTTTGCATCTGATTTTGCTAGAATTAAAAAAAAATTCTAATCTATGGTCCACTGAGTTCGAATGTTGAAAAAAAAGTTAGGCTGATAGTTTTAAGGAAAATTCGACCTAAGGTAATGGATAGGAAATACGTACCAAATGTATAAAAATTGTGATTGCAATAAGGGTGAGTTTTCTATGCGTGTATTCAAAATTTTCGATAGAACATTTTTGACATTTTACATTTTTTTTTTTGTAAATGGCCAATGTTTTGACGATGACTTTTTTATGGATAGTCGAAAGAGGTCGTTTTTCAAATGTAAACCGTAAGGCGTTTGTAATAAGACTCGATTTAAACTTGAATATTCCATGTACATATGTATTTTTAGAATTTTATGTCATAAAAAAATATAACGGATCTCCAATTGGCGTAAATCGGTATTTTAATGTGAAAAAAGATATATTTACTAATTACTTTAGTTTTTAAGTACATGTGATTATTTTATACGTATATTTTGGAACTGGTTTTATGCACATTGTTTTTTTGTCGTCAACTAAGCTATAAGTTTAAATTTCGATATTCTAAAAAAAATAAAAAAATAATATGTCAGTCTCCGATATAATTATTGTTAAAAAAAATTGTATCAATCTATATCCGTCTTTATTTTATATACTAGCTGTGCTCCGCGGTTTTACCCGCATTGCTCCGCTCCAATTGGTCTTAGCGTGATGATATATAGCCTTCCTCGATAAATGGGCTATCCAACACCGAAAGAATTTTTCAAATCGGATCAGTAGTTCTTGAGATTAGCGCGTTCAAACAAACAAACTTTTCAGCTTTGTAATATTAGTATAGATCGGACTTTATAATAGTCTCATTAATTCAAGTTTAGTTGACGACAAAGATTTTAATATGATTATATCTTTTAATAAATTTTCTATATGTACAAGCAGAGGCGGCTCGCCCTAAGGAGCGCTGGTGCAGTGAACTCCCATAAATAATTATAATAAAATCATACTCCTTAATTTATTAACATTAATTATTACTATTTAAAATCAATCGTAATCTTTAAAACTACTGTTAATACCAATGAATATATCCATCATTCCATCATCCCATACACCTGTATAATACCTACTGTATTATGTAACGCGCGAAGCGGAGCGCTCACGATTGCGCTCCAATGAAAAAAGATTTAGTACATTTCCTAATACGAAATCCAATAGGAGTGAAAGAGAGGGTTTTGCCAGAGCCCTGCGCGTGAAACAAAAGATTTTCTATGGAAAAGTAGCAAAACTCGGAGCGCCGCACCCGCAAACGTTGCCGGTTCGTTTTTACCGCCCGGCAGGACAGCGATTGCGCGCGACATTGCCAGTTGCCACTTCTATAATATAAACAAACACTCGAGTCAACTTCAATGCACGCGCGCGATTCATGCAATTTTCTAATTAAAATTATAAAATACGTGTTGAAATAGCCTGTAGTTATCAGTATTACTTGTGAGTGTTAAAATGAACAATAATTATAATGTGGCGTTCATTAAAAAGTGTGATAAAACGTTACAAATTCGGCTTGAATGTAAAGCTAAGGGACCGCCACGGCCTGAACTTGATCTTACGCAAAAATGTACGACAAAAACGAAAACATATACGCGTGTGTTTAAATCTGAACAATATGTGAAAACACCGTGGTTGTGTGGTTGTGATGAAAGCAACAAACTATTTTGTTTTCCGTGTCTTTTATTTAAAGCGGGCGCGGCCGGCGGAGGTGAGAGTGCTTGGACTGAAACGGGCGTTGACGACTTAGCTCATCTTTCAATCAAGATGAAAAAACATTCACAATCTCGGTACTATTTGTTGAATAAACTGCAATTGGCGTCTATCGGCTTTAAGTTATAGATATTTTTGCACACCAAAAAGAAAGACGTATCACGTATGCATTTCCTTTATAAGTAATTTTTTTGATAAATTGTACTGCTTTACACCATGTATTTTCAGTGTTTTATTTCAAGTGAACACCCATAAAATTTTGTCACGAGCCGCCTCTGTGTACAAGTATCTGTTCGCCAAACGAAGTTAATTTTTTATTCTTCAAATTTGTTTTTAGCATTTTTTTTAAATAACAGGAATTTATCGTATAAGTATTTATTTTTTTTTTATCAAATAACTAGCTGCTCCGCGCGGTTTCACCCGCGTGGCTCCGCTCCTGTTGGTCATAGCGTGATGTTATATAGCCTTCCTGGATAAATGAGCTACCTAACACCGAAAGAATTTTTCAAATCAGACCACTAGTTCCAGAGATTAGTGCGTTCAAACAAACAAACAAACTCTTCAGCTTTATAATATTAGTATATATTACTAAAAAATATCTTCGTTTGGTGAGTATTAAAGTTTTTAATATCATTTTAAGTGCCACTCATACAAAAATGGTCTTAATTTACAATTTTACTCGATGCATTACCTAATCATCATGCATATTTATGTATTAACTAGTTAATCGCCCGCGGCTTCGCCCGCTTTGTCTAAAACCTAATAAATTATACATACTAAAAGCTTCCTCTTGAATCACTCTGTCTATTAAAAAAAACCGCAACAAAATCCGTTGCGTAGTTTTAAAGATTTAAGCATACAAAGGGACATAGGGACAGAAAAAGCGACTTTGTTTTATACTATGTAGTGATTACCTAGATTTTTAATTGAAAAACACCGCTTGCAATATGAAAATAACATATTAATTGTTTTCTTTGAAAAATAAAATTATTATCACTGACTGTATTTTAATGTCACAATAAAAATCATTAAAGCCATTTTTGTATTATTCGATTTGTTGATTGATTGTTTTTTACAAATAGCATTAACAAATAACATTGTATACATATCTTATTTGTGATCAATATATTCGTCAATATATGTTTATAATAATTTTGTTGTTTTATTTTACATTTGTCCCTGTCAACTTTTAAAAATTTAAAAAAATCGGGCCTCCGACGTTTCAAATTATTTACGTCTTTATAATATTACTAGCTGTGCCCCGCAGTTTCACCCGCAGTGCTCCACTCCTGTTGGTCTTAGCGTGATGATAATTCTGTGCCTCCAGTGAATAAGGGAATAACTCAAAAACAGCACTTTT
Source organism: Colias nastes (assembly GCA_907164665.1). Lineage (NCBI taxonomy): Eukaryota > Metazoa > Arthropoda > Insecta > Lepidoptera > Pieridae > Colias > Colias nastes. Next base: position 7,118 of record CAJQZM010044552.1, read on the forward strand.
CAGGAGAGACAAAAAACTATATATCAACACTAAATCTTTATAACTTCAAATTTTTAAGCTTGTATGGGTAAGATATGATGTTAGACTTTAGTTTTACATATGAACAGATATTGTAACAACCCCATAAATATACTTTTTTAGAGTTTTTTTGTAGTTGTGGCCTTATGAACGAGTACTTCATGGAATAACTCAATGTATTCACATAATTTTTTTTTTGCTCTTTGCAATATAACGACTTATGCCCTAATGCACTATGTTCATAGTCGCATAACACGACTTATATTATTGCCAGTTTTGGTTTTATAGAAATGATGCGACTTATTATGCTTGAAATTTGTGTACTTTATGACTCAATTGAGGCCTTTTAGTGGAACAACCATGCACGTAGCTTGAAAAACGAATAAAATCAACGGATTTTTTTATCGTTATTAGATATAATAAAAACAAAACAACATTTAGGTGTTTATGCATTTAACCCTAGAAGTCCAATCTACGTAAATTTGATGTACACCGCGGCGAAATATCTTTGTCTTTTCTATATTTACCATCGAATCGCTTCGAAATCCAGAAACAACTCATTAGCCGTCGAGACCTAGCAGTACATAGTTGGCTCATACCGGTAAATTCCGCCATTTTGTAGTAAAGAGGATGTTGTACGTCATTTTGACGTATAATTGGGCTTTTCGTAACTTTTACGATTGTTTAATAAAATTTATTTTGTGATTTATTTGAATATTTTTTTTTTTCCAAGTCACGTTTTACATGATATAGTATTATATACTATATATTGAGTATAAAATAGGATCCAGAAAACTTTAACACTAGGACGAAAAACCTTCAATTTTAGTAAATGACGATTATTGTCCTCCGCTGGATTTGGACTCCAAGCAAGAGGATTGGGTGGCTGAAGATGTTGTCTGGAGAAAAACCGAATATGCCATGGTGGTTATACATTGAGGATACAAGCACTATAAAGAGATAAGAGAAGCTCGAAAACCATATTCCTGTATGTTCAGTTACCTTACAGGGAAAGTTATAGGTGGTCAGTGGCGATATTTTACGGCATGATATGGAATTTTAACAATTTCTATATCTTATAATATCAAAATAATATAGATAAATAAATAAAAAACAATGAGCCGCAAAGATTTTATGAAAAAATTAAGCACAGATTTGAAGGTGCCTTGGATGCAAATAACAGATTTGAAGGTGCCTTGGATGCAAATACGACTAGAAGAGACTCTACGTGACAATATCCCAATTTTTTCAAAATATGTGGTACCAGAGTATCCATAATATGTTTACGATAATGCAGGACCAAAATAGTATCGATATTGCGGATTTTTTTCCTATAAAAAAGGCAAATTACAGTGACTAAAACGCTATATGAGAGAGAACACAATATTCATAATTTTCAAGACTGGTTATATTTTTTTTTCTATGCGTCTATAATTATAGTATTATTGGTTAGATTAAATTAAAAAAAAAAGATTAAAAACTAGTTATTTTTTATAAAACTTACCCAATTATAAGAAGAAAATATAACATTTTTGTTGGCTTTAGATGATTCAATTATCGTTCTGTATTTATATAAACAAAGAGTATAATATTATCATTAAATGCACTTAATGTGTTAATTAAAACTGTATTTTTATCTATTGCAAAAAATAGGTTAATTTCCATAGAAATATTATTAGTATCCCAAGTTAACTGATAAATACCTTTTTTTTTTTTAATATAAAGATTTATTGTTCCGGATTTATTGAAAAAACGATTGAAAAATATTATTAAGCAAAAAGGAATAGTGTCCGTTGTTTCCGTGCAGTATTCAAATAGACCAATAGCAACACGGCATTAATGCGAAACTGTCTCATGTCGTCACTTGAACCAATGACACTAAGAGTTGTTCCTTTATGCTCATGTTAGAAAAATGACACAAATGCGTTTATACTAAAATAGTGTTAGCACGGATGGAACAAAATGAATTAAGTCTTTATTCAAAAAGTATAACTACACATACGTCCTTGTGTTCGTGGGTTATTTTGACTCGAGACGAATAGTTCCTTTGCGATTGCCTAAAATGATGGATAAGGTAACTTATACCGTTAATCACACCCTACTTATACCGTTTGGGTCATTCGAAAAAATGGGTTAGGATGCAGCTAGAGATATGACCTTTTGATATGTTGTGTATTTTGACGAGCTGAATCCAATGGTGCAATAAAAACCAAAGGGAATAACTCGTCTTACTCCCTTATTCACTGGAGGCACAGATATATAGCATAGCCTTCCTCGATAAATGGGCTATCTAACACCGAAATAGTTTTTCAAATCGTACCAGTAGTTCCCGAGATTAGCGCGTTCAAACAAACAAACTCTTCAGCTTTATAATATTAGTATAGATTAAAGATTGTATCAGATCAAATTATGATGATTTGATGATAATAATGTAGCCTATGGGCTGTAACGAAGAAATAAATTTTATAATATACACAACGATTCATTATAAGAAAGAAAAATAATTTATTCCACCTTAAGCACACACACAAAAATAAAACTGTCAGCTTATCTTTAACAATGCAAAAGCAAACATAAATTTAAAAGAAATTCAACTGAAAAAACTTTAAAACACGATTAAACACATTTCATTAAATTATTGTAAGTATTGTTATCGATCCTTGATTAATTTACAAAAGTTGAATGAAATCTGTCCATTAAAAGTTGAAATGTTTTTTTTTTTGCATTCCACTAGCTAGCTTTGCTCAAATTCATTCTCTTGTGATGATTCTTTAGAGCTGTACTACTAACGCCATCTCTTAGAAAACTTGAGCGTTGCGTTGTAACGTTCGAAGTGCGTGCTAACTACGAAACTTATAAGTCTATCCACGTATCGCATGATATTTACTACATATGGAAAAAAATTAAGACTGAATCACATTACAAATGTGTGTTTTTTGTGCTTTGTACTATATTCGTATCATCAAACCCATAGAAATCTAAATAACATGTGTCTTGTTATTTAGATTTCTATGATCAAACCGCAAACATCTGATTTCATACAAGTAATTATTAATTACTAGCTTACCGCCCGCGGCTTCGCCCTTCTTTGTCTAAAACCTAATAAATTATATACTAAGACATTCCTCTTGAATCACTCCTATCTATTAAAAAAAACCGCATCAAAATCCGTTGCGTTATTTTTGTGTGCATTGTGCCATAGTTTTTTTACTTCAAATTTACATATTATGAAGATGCCTTGTGAACCATGTAATTGTTTTTGTGGTTAGTAAAACTGAATTCATAGGTACTTTTAAAAAATTGTTCTTCGCTCGGATTCGAACCCGGTCTCTTTGGAAAATAAATCATTATTACTAATTCTACTTATAGTGTATCGATTTTGTACTTTGTAGGCCTTAATAAGCATTAAAATTACCTTAAGTTTTACGTATTTACTCAAAAACAGTATATAATTAATAAGGTAGGCAAATGAACAGCTGAGACAGAACTTTTGCTTTTATAAAATACATATTTTTGCTGTTGTATGAACACAATAGATATTTTATTTCATATTAATGTTGTTTTTCATGCAAGTTTAGGTAGGTATAAAATAAAACGCATATTGAATAAAAATATAATTTATTACAAATATTTAAAAATTACAAAACCTGTATACATTTTTAAGTAGATCTAGAATATCATAGAATAGACCTAAAATGGACATTTTTATTTAGTTTTGTAGGCTTTACCTTTAACATAATAATAATAATTATAACATCGAAAAATCGTCGAAATATAAAATAAGTAAAATAACTAATAAAAATTACTGGCTAAAATTATTAAGTAACCTGCCATATGTAATAGAAATAAAAATATTTAATTCTATTACTTACGGTGAAAAATTGAACTAAATATAAAATTTGTTTATTAGTAAAAGTTATTTTGGCGCGAATCGGCGGACAAGATGGAAGATATTTTCAACATTCTTGTCCGAGTTTTTGCCCCGCAATTAATCTTTTGAATATAATAAAACTAAATTAAACTTAATAATAGTTATACCACTGAAAATACATCTATAAAATTATTAAGTAAATATTATAAAAATCATAAAATTTGTACAAAGCAGATCTTTTGGCGACTTTGTTCCAACTTTTTAAAGCTAATGCATTTTACAATTTTGAACGTTACCAGCTTTTTTAATATTTTTGCCAAATTTAATTTTATTACAATTTGCAGCAACATTTTAACAAATAAATGATTAATTTGGGTTATAACTAAATTATTATTTAGCAAGTTCATTAATTTTAATAAAAAAATTGGTTGTTTGTAAAGTAGGTTTACGATCGAGATGTTTACGTGATAACATAATGCAGTGGCAGCGCTCGAGATGAGACGGGAGATCGGTCCGTCTCTCTCTCGTTATACCTGCGATCGCGCTCGTGAGGTTTTGGTGTGACACAAGTTTCTGAACATGTCACCCGACTAAAACGATTTTAAAAACGTTATCACGTTAAAAAAAACATGTTACATTTTTTTCACATGAAGTTGAAAGCCATCTTTATATGGTAACATTTGGTAACTAATTTATTGGCTCTTACCATTTTATTTGTAATATTTTATACTTTTTATAAGGCATTGGGAATATAAATTGACAGATTAAGCGTTATGTTTTTAATTATTTACAATATTTATTTTTAATTTAAACTGTAGGATCTAAATTCCTCTTTGTGACTTTTATATATCACGAAAAGTTTTAAATTTTAGTACATTTTCAGATAATTACAGAATAAATTAATATCTGTTTCAAAAGTATGAATTGATTATTGGATTCCAAAAAATACATAATATTTTGGATCAATCGTGAATATTAAGGGGAAGCTCCCTAAATTTTATGTGTTTTTGCATTAATATTCTGAAACAGGCACACATACAATCAAAATGGAACTTTAGTATATGATTTATTGGGTCTTTTTCTTTCGATGTACAAGACAGTTACGTAATTGTAACATTTTCGCTCGATATATTTTTTATTCAAAAATTATGCCTTTTTTAAGGATTATTACATTTTTTTAAAGATTTACTTGGACTTTATGTATAAATAAATGTTAACAGTAAGAAAATAGAGTTTACTATCGAATCCCAAGATATTTTTTCTCTAGATCAATTATTACTTTAGTTATAAACGAAATAAGAATTGAGACTTACTTTACGAGCTCGAACGCGATCAAAGAGCGCACGCGATATTCAACTTTATTACGGCTATATTAGCGTCTAGTACCGTAACCGGTCTCTCAGTGCCAGAAATGAGAAAGGGAGCCTCCTCTTAAATATAAAGGGCTATTCAAACTAAAGCGGTATCCGCTACCGCCGTGTGTAGCGGTATCCCGATGGCACGCGATTAAATCTCTTACGTAGTATATTATAGATACTCTAATCGCGTACCGATCAGCTGTTCGCTACAGTACTCGTTTTGGTACGCGATTAGAGTCTTTATAATATACTAGGTAAGAGATTTAATTGCGTGCAATAGTTTGAATAGGCCTTAATTTCTATTCTAACTCCTATTGGTTGAATTAAATTATTTATAGAAATTCATTTGAAATCAGTGGTTCTAGAAAATTCACTATTATGTCTATTTGACTAAATGCAATAGTATTTAACTATTTGAATTATCTTTTATATTGCACGAGATTCAATTTAAATAAATAGCCAAATTTTTAACAAAACAAATCATATTTTTTTCGACATTAGCACAAAAATCTTAACTCATTGCCAATATAAAAATAAAGAAACGATCTTTACCCGCCAATATTCTTTTTAACACTTTTTTTTTTTCATTTTTTATAACACAAGAGTTATGATTCGTTCAAAAATTTGGCTATACATTTAAATTGAAAACTATCTCCATTCATTTGTATTTAATGAGATTTCTGTTTACATTTATAAGGATCACAAATATATCACAATATACAATTCAATTATTAGGAAATATTCGAGTGGAAAATAAAATTGAATACTGTTTCCATGATTTGAGTTTTAAATAATGAACACGGTTTGCACCGTTCAAAAATGGTTTTTTTTTTTTTAATTAGACCATAGACAAATTATATATTTTCATAGAATGATATTGACAGCCCTTTTTTTAGTACAAATCTGTGATTTTTAGTTTGATTATTTTCATAAATTAGGGCTGAATAGTATCGAGTATTTTTTTTAATATTTAATAAATGAGGCATTATTGTTATGTTCTTTAGTACTTGCTTTAGCAATTATTAATTATATTTCGATTGGTACATAGTTAGCGTAAAGCGTTCTACTTATAATCTTAAAACAATGAATTGCATTTTAAAACTAAATAAAATTATTTAAAATCCATACACATAATTTTAAGCCCAATTTCATTATACATATATTTTTAAAACTTAAAAACGAAAAGCAATCATTAGAAAATAGCAACAAATTCGGAAATTTTGTTATTCAAATTAAGTCAAAAAAATAAAAAGCGCACAGATAAAAAAAGTAATTGTATCCCATCAACCATTTATCTATGGTAAGCGTATACTATGCTTTTTCCGCGTTCTCACGCATTCTGCGTCGTCTATGGATTATCGGTACAAAAATCCACAACGACGCGCCAAAAATTAATATAAAACCTAATGTAACGAACAGAGACTTATACGACTTCGTATATTCGAACCACGCGCCACAAATCGGTGGACCAATCAACTGTAAAATACCATTTACAAACAAACTAATACCGTACGACGACATCAATCGTTCCGTACCTAACATTTCCGTCATAACCAATGCAGTTACACCAACATTGATACCCGATGCGATACCGAAAACGCAACAAAACGCGCTTATTGCCGAATAGGACGACACTAGCGGTATCATAGACAAACTGATACCGGAAAATAACAAACCGGTTATGAAAAAATAACGTTTCGGTGTCGAAACGATATCTGACAGCGCGGACCCGCCAATTCTGCCGACCAAATCTAACGCGGAAATTATAGATAATAAATACGCGCCTAATGTTTTGTCAAAACCGCATTCTTTCGCGTAAGACGGCACTAAAATAATGAAATTAGTGTACGATATAGCGCAAGTACAGTTTGATATAAGTATAACTAAATAAATAGGATCTTTTAATAGTTGTACATCAAAGTATTTGTTCGGTTCCTTTTTAGAATCATCGTCTTTTCGCTTTTTGCAACCGCAACAGTAAGATATAGGGGCTAGGCTGTCTGTTACTGATTTAAGACTAAATTGAGACGTAAATTCGCTTGGTTTCTCGAAAGCGGACAGCGTAGAACCGTGAAAAGGTGTAGACATGTATTGAAAACTAGATGTAGACGGACTACGTTTAGGCGTTTTTGGTAGAACTAACTTTTTACCAAAACCATCTTGTGAATTAACTCGGCTAGATTTTCCTTCCGGAACCGATTCTAATAGTGACGGATTGCTCGGTAAATGATTCGATATTTTGCTAGAGATGTGCTGAATGCCGTGTTTTGATGGTGTCGATATTTTTCGAGTTCTCTCTTCGTGTTTTGAGAATTGTGTGCCGCTGGCTGATCGAATGAAGTCAGCTCTATCGTCGAGGTTAGCGTGGGATCTAGGCTTGTATATTGATGGGGAGCCATTGGGATATTTTTCTGTGTGGTCATCTTCTGTTGTCAGAACTAATTTGGGGTTGGATAGATTCAACTCGTTGGGGTCTTCTTCGATGAACGTTTCCAGCTGGAAATAAAATGCTTAGTATTACATCTCGGGTAAGAAAATATGATTTTTCTTTAATGGCAATACATATAAACTGCTGCTTGATGATTTAAATTGAAAAATATCGGTACAACTGATAACTATGAAGTGATTTTTGATAAATGTAATTATATTTTAAATCGAATTATATATTCACATATATTTTCCATATATGTAAAAACTATATCTATTTGTACAAAGCTTGCTATTTAAGTATTTACAGATTTGAGATGTTTTGTACTGACTCTTATATTGAATCGGATTCGTCTTCGTAAACCCTCTTACCCTCGAGGAATATTACCTTCATTCCTCCCATCCTGTTATTGGAACTATTTTGATTCTCTATGCTATGACACATATTAAAGAGAGAGTAAGCAAAACATACAACTAGAATGAAAGGAATCATCTAAATTCTAACGTTTAGAAAGAGAGAGAAGATTGCTGTTCTGTGTCCCATTTTATAATTTATTGAGACAACTATACCTGTTTCAGCACTTTGGTATTTATATGCTGTATATGTAATATATAAAAATGAATCCCTATTTCCCTCGGTCACGGCATCACGCGTGAACGGGTGGACAGATTTCGATAATTCTTTTTGTATAATATTCCTTGAAATACGAGGATGGTTCTTATAATTATGGAGAGAAAAAGTAAACATGTACCACGGGCGAAGCCGGGGCGGACTGCTAGTATGTAATAAAAACATATCATACTTCTAGTTCCTACCCTAATTTATAGAAAAGTTACACTATAGATACTTAATATACTTATTATAAATAGAAGGTAAAATAAAAAACGATAATATTATCAAAATATTTATTTACAAAATTAACAATTAAAAAAATCCTATCTAATTTTAACATGAAATACATAATATCTAAAACGTTTGTGCATATAAATTCATGATAATCACATTATTTTATATAGTGTGTATATTTTCTTTATAATAACGATTGCAATGACGTAGTTATAATAAGGCCCGGGAGGCAAAGGAATAGGGGCCCCTTTTGTAGAAAAAGATAAGATGCAATTATCGCGTACCGATCGGTATGCGATTAGAGTCTCTATAATATACTACGTAAGAGATTTAATCGCGTGCCATCGGGATACCGCCACCTACGGTGGTAGCGGATACCGCTCTAATCTGAATAGGCCTTAAGTAGACTTCTAATTTCTAGCCTATAAGATAATTAACAAGGCCTATTCAACTATGTAAATATGTAATGACGATTCGAAAGTGCTTCTAAAAGAAGTATAATTGAATAAATAAATGTTTGAGTTTATGTTTTGTAGCTACAGTAGTCTGTATTGAGGGGCCCCAGAGGCCCCGACCAAAAATAACTACGTCACAGACTAAAAAACATTTTTAATTTGTTACTAATATAATTATATATTCTTTAACAATTACTTCGCAATAGAAATAATACAAAATTCATGGAAGGATACAATATAGCTGCTCACTCAACTTTACTCGATTTATGAAAAATTGTATATATACAGTTTCACCCTTAAGTTATTATAATTCAATCTATCGCATTGTCAAATTTCATCGAAATATGTTAAGCAGTTTGGACGTTAAAATAACCCTAAAAGTTCGTTAGTTTTTACTATGAAAGTTAGGTTAGGTTAGGTTTACAAGGCTCATAAGTTTAAGAGTCAATGAAAAGAATATAGTACTTAAAATGTCAATTACATATATACCTACTGTATCCAAATACTTTATAGCTTCACACACTGCACAATGCACATTATAGCCTCAGTTGTGACAAAATTTGTAGTAATTTATTTAGTTCACTGACTCTTACACTATAATGTTGAGTCCTAAATATTTAAACCATCTGTTATAAAAAAGCAATAAAGT
>CAJQZM010044587.1:0-20453 GCA_907164665.1 Colias nastes
CGTGTAACTGTAAATGGAAGACACAGGCTCCTGAAAACAGTTCTTACTATCTTAGGAGCCTGGGTCACTTTAATTTGTATTTTTTTTTATGTGAAAATAAATGATTTATTTATTTAAAAAAATAGTGCTATCATGGTCTTATCATAAAATAAGTAATATAAGTACATTTTAAAACAAGTAGGATATCATAATATCATTGGCGGTATTATAGATATTTGTTTTTGACAGTGAATGATCTTAAACGTAATTAATTTCGCAAATCATGAGTTTTCTGTGAAATTTTCAATACAACTTCTCCGCTTGAGAATTTAGAACTTTGCCAAACTTAAAATAACCGTGTGAATCATTAATCGTTGAGTTAGAAATTATTTACAACTAATTTTTAATTTATTAGAATGTTCTTGCTGTTTTTAAATGGATTTTTATTACAAAAGTACCGAAATCTTGGATAAGTCTGTTTTCTTTATTATGTACTAGCTTACCGCCCGTGGCTTCGCCCGCTTTGTCTAAAACCTAATAAATTATATACTAAAACCTTCCTCTTGAATCACTCTACCTATTTAAAAAAAACCGCATCAAAATCCGTTGCGTAGTTTTAAAGATTTAAGCATACAAAGGGACATAGGGACAGAGAAAGCGACTTTGTTTTATACTATGTAGTGATTAGTATTTTAAGTCATCACAAATGAAGATAGCGATATGCGATTAATATCCTTTTTTGTTTACATAGTATAAAACAATGTCGCTTTTTCTGTTCAGTCCTATAATATATCGCTATGTACCTATGGTTAACTTCGCAAAAAATTTTGATGCGGTTTCTTTCAATAGATAGAGTGATTCTCGGAGAAGCGAGCGAAGCCACGGGCAGAAAGCTAGTAATTTATATGTGGATATTATGATAAATATTTAATACGATATCTACCAAACCCGTTTTTAAAACGAATTTGCTTTTCTTTTCATTTTAAGAGCGTACAGGATCTTCCTAGTTCCTACCTATTAAAACTTGAAATATTTAAGCGTCATGATAGAATTTTTCCTATTCTTTAAAATATGTATACTTACAGGCTGTTCATCCACGACATGATGCAGTAAATTCCTGAAGAGTGGAGTGGGTAGACTGCTCAGCGCGTGGAGAGCGGCGAGCGCCCATAGCGGGCAATCACCGTCCGAACAGAACTTGAATTTCTGTAGAATTCATTTGAATTTATAATAATTAGGTTCCTTATAAGCTAGATATAGAAATTAGAATTGATTTAAAGTATTGATTTATTATAAGCTATAAACCTATGTACATATAAGTTAATATAACTATACTTAGGCTAAGAGAATATTTTTATTGTTTGGATTGTATGACCACTCCGTTGCATGTGTGTGTGTTGTCTTTTGAGAACTATAAGAGATCATATCGACTTTCGAAGGAATAAGTTAAACGATACAATAATGATATGTTTGTCTGTTCTCGAAAGGCACTGTTTATATTTCCGGATTTCCCGATTACGGATTAATGACTTATATCCTTTTTTGTTTATAAAAATATTAAAAAAGTATAGGTAAATCGGTAAAATAATATATTGGCTATCATTACCCACCACAATATATCCTGTACACGAAATCAATTGTTGAATTATCATTACTGCATGATTGCTGTTTACTATTAGGCGATCTATCATCTAATCACAAATAGGTACATTGATTGACAATTCACTAAACCACAGATGATGGATAATTATTAACCTTCATGTTAACATTTACCAACAATAGGCTATGTTATTTTGAATTAAATTATTAATGTGAACGTTTCAATTCTCAATTGTGGACGACAAGAAATTCAATAATATGTCTGTTTTAAATGTGTCAAAATCGAGTTTGTAGGATTCGTTCCATACATTTTACAAATTAAGCATACAAATATACAAGCGAAACTAATAAAATTGTGTTAATATTTTATCAAAATACACACCTAGTAATTTTTTAGATTAAAAAAAATGTAAATCTTACTATTTACAATATTAAGTAGTATACATTGCCTCTAGGCTCTACCTACTTACCTCACTTAGCATACGGTACTTATTAAGTCTCTTAAAAATATTCCAATGTAGTAAATATACATCCTAAAGACCTTTGCAATTATCTTAATAATCTTAATATTATAAAGAGGAATCATTTATGTAAGTTAGTTTATAATGATATCACAAAAAACTGCTAGACCGATTTCAAAAATTATTTCACCAGCAGAAAGCTATACTATTCCTTAGTGACCTAGACTATATTTTATGTTGTTTTATCCCGGGTCAAGCCGGGACGAGCGGCTAGTTCATAGAAAAGTAGAAAGGCGTAGTACCCTTTGCGTGGGCGTATAAATGTACAAAATAACGAACTCACCATATTATCTACGATGTAGCTTGGTATCTGAAACAATATGATATAAAATTAACATCTGAATCACCCGTTAGCGCATGGCACATAGAGTTTTATCACGTAAGGGGTTAGGACATAGAGAATAGAGATGTTATTTATAGTTGAAATGGGAGATTTATATGGAGTTTATTGCGAAATACAACTTGTAGAATTTATATGTTATATCACTTATAACTTAACTCATATTACTAACGATTAGAGACATATGAGACACACTTTTAATCACTACATATTATAAAACAAAGTCGCTTACCTACTCTGTCCCTTTGTATGCTTAAATCTTGAAAACTACGCAACCGATTTTGTTGCGGTTTTTTTTATTAGATATAGTGATTCAAGAGGAAGGTTTTAGTATATTATTTATTAGGTTTTAGATAAAGCGGGCGAAGCCGCGGGCGGAAAGCTAGTAAGTAACCTATAAGAGATGTTTTAAAATTATTATACTGTAACCCGATGTAAGTATATGTTAATATCAAAACGTATATTATCACTTATGGCTACATTTAAAATTTTATGGCAATACTCTGCAGAACATAATATAGTTTACCTATATGATATACATATAAAATAGTAGGTACAATATTTCATCTATAGAAATGATATACATACTTTCCTATTAATAAAATTTCAAAACAAGCGGAAAAGTTCTGATTCATTACATCAATTTTTATATTTTTTTCTGAATACGTAATTTTCCTGCTACATTTTCTGCATCGTTACTTTTAAGGGATCCGAAGCTTGTTTATTTCGAGAAAATTTATTTATTTCATTGAATAGGTAGTTAAAAGGAGAATTTTAGCCGGGTAAAAATTTAACGAGTGTTCGAACAACACACACGACAATAATTATTGAACAACGTCAAAATATTCCGCTAATCTTACTTCTGTTATAATACTACCAGATTAAAAAGCTATTAAAAGCGCTAAAAACTTACATAAAATGTGATGAATCTATTTTAAAACTTATAAAAGAAGCTAATACGTCGCTTGACCGTCACAAAGAGGTTTCTCTAGCAAATTTCTCATATAGTTAAGAGCGTCATGTTGGACTATCGCTTAATACTCTGGGGACTTATATTAATATCCCTGTTAGTTCAAATATAACAAATATTTGTGAGTAATTATTTGATGTTTAAATAGTGTGGATTCATTTGGTAAATGCGTTACAAATAATCTCGCTTACTTTTGCATGATATCTGAAAAACTATATGATCGTCAGTACATAGCATAAAACAAAGTCACTTTCTCTGTCCCTATATATGCTCAAATCTTTAAAACTACGTGGCGGATTTTGATGCGGCTTTTTTAATAGATAGAGTGATTCGAGAGGAAGGTTTTAGTATATAATTTATTAGATTTTAGACAATGCGGGCGAAGCCCCGATCGAAAAGCTAGTTTGATATAAAATGTTTTGAAGTAACCAGTAATAACTGGTTAAGTTTTTATTTTTCTGGTATTAAAGAAAAAGACAAAAATTTAAGTATGTAACCAAAGATAACCCGATAAACGAAATGTCGATGTATTGATGTACATATTTTATTATTAAATCTTATTTATTAATATCTTTTATACATCTGAATGATTACCTAATTATCACATAGCATTGTAAATATCCCACGCTTTTATAGTTTGATAACGATGATTGCGTAATAACCGTAACAGCTTTTACTTAATTATTCCCGTGAAACAATAAAGGTTTTCACGTAGGAAATGACATTACTATGACGCGATGGTAGCATAGGACCCTCCCTCGTTTACATAGAAAAACATATTGAAATCCTAATGCATGATATTGGTCTGAAAGTATCCAAGTACAAAATAATATTATTAACATAAAAGTAACGTGTTATAAAATAATAAGCTAATAACGAACGAACGAACGAAGTAAATAGCCTGAAGAATGCCTGAGCAGCGTGTTAAAAAAAAAAAAAAGTACTTAAATAACTAAAAAATTTTAATAGGTAAATTTTGAATGATATTGATGGGACATTGGAAAATGAAAAAGGCTACTTTATTCTACAAGAAAAGGAACTTTAATAAAATAGAATAGAAGATGGATGTTTAGCAAGAGCTATCACGCAATAACGTGTGAAACTTGTGTGAGAAGCCACAGGTGGAAAGCTAGTTAAGGTTTTTGACTTCACAGACAACTCTTGTATGTTATGTCATGTATCAGCAGAACATACGTCAGTTATGAGCGATATTACACTAAAAAGAGATATCTTAAAAAATTAGAAACATCCATCATCCAGATCAAAGTTATTTTCTTATCAAGCTCTTATAATAACAGTTGTTTTAAATCATAATTCATAAGTACCTATAAGAGCTTGAATTGGATCTTACTTTGTTAATAGAAATAGGAAAAACAAAAAGACTTTCTGATAACTTTTGCTCGTCATAATCTTTATTTTTAATATTAATTATCTATTATCGTTTCTATGACAGGTTTTCGACCCAAAACACCGATCTTAACATTTTGTTACCTGAAATAAGATTGGAAAGCTATCATTAGCTACGATTTTTTTACGATATGCATTATTAGAATAATATACTACCTATATCAAATCCAAATTTCACAACTAATTATATCCATTATATTAAGCTTCATTAGTTTTTTAACTCGCTTATCATATTTTGGTAAAGAAAAACTATCTAATAAATAATAATATAGTTTTTCTTCGGAACGAATATTAATAATAGGTAGGTAAATTATAGCAGAATACGAATAATCGTAAAATAAACAAGAATCTATTTATAGATGCCAATTTAAGTCAAATTAACGGGAAACGTAAAAGAGATATTATTTAACCTGATAAAAGATTAAGATATCCACAGATTAACTTATACTACTTAGAGCCAAGAGGCAATGTTTAGGCGAACGAAAATAAGGAAAATGTGGAAAATTACTAATCCTACTTCACTTTCTGGTTATTTATTTATATTATTATTTATTATCAATAATTTCTAACGCCGAATCCAAAGAGTATTAAAAATTAATAAAATATTATCCTGTATCCACATTTACACAAAAATATAATATACAAAATGTTATATCCTGAAATGATTTTATTTTATTTTTATGAAAACAATAACTTACAAACTAGTAAGATCATTAGATCACTAAAATCTTTTTTAAAATCAGGTAGGTACCACCTAGTACTACAATAAATAATACATATTACTTACAATGAAAACAAAACACTCTAAACGAAATTACTCTACCGGGGTCAGATGTCAGCTTTCGGCAGCACGCATGTTTTCATTCAATCTCCCGCCCAGTCTCAGGTGTTTTCGTTCAAAACTGTTCACTTATCACGAGCTACGGGACTTTATCACCATCGATATTGCAAGGTTATTTTTATTAATGACGCTTTAAAAACAAGTGCTAAGAGGTTGGCGAATTATGATTGAAATTGGTGAAGATGGTTTATTTTATCTATGGGAAATGGCTTATTAATTTTTTGTATTAGGGTTTTTTTGCAATTGATGTGCAAGTCATAAATTATTAAAACGAATTTCTTTGAAAACGCGGGCGAAGCCGCGGGCGGAAATCTAGTAGAAACTATATTTATATTACAGAAAAGAGCCATACGCTCTATATTTGCGTGCTCGAGACTCACTAAGAGATCTCTTTAAGAATACTGGTATCCTTACTGTACCGTCGCAGTATATATTTAATAATATTTTATATGTACACAATAACGCTTACTTACACACAAAAGTAGGAGATAGACATTGTTATGACACAAGAAACAGAAATAAAATTGAAATGCCATTTTTCCGGCTAGCTAAAGTTAAAAATTCATTTATGGGTCAAGGTATACGCTTTTACAACAGAATTCCTCATAATGTTAAAGAGTTTAGTAGTTCTAAATTTAAAACTTATATAAAAAATGTACTAGTTCAGAGAGCCTATTACAGTATTAAGGAATATATGGACGATAAAAACCCATGGAGGGTTGTCGCGTAAAAACCACAGGACAGTTCTTTGGCATATTACTATAATATATGATGTTACATATGTATTTTGTAAAATTAAATTGTAAAACTGACATGATTAAAAAGAGCAACTATGGAGTTTCTTGCCGGTTCTTCTCCGTAGATACTGCTTTCCGAATCGGTGGTAAATGTTAAAAATATGTACCTAATGACGTTTCAAAAGTGCTTCTAGAAGAAGTCTAATTGAATAAATAAATGTTTGAGTTTGAGTTTGATATCCATTTAATATTATGTAGGTACATACTTACATGTATAATATACATATTACTTTTATATAGGTAATACATACATATTATTATTTACACATACCTATATTTGTATATTCATTATCATTATGCCATGTGAAAATATGGATGTAATGATAATGCAGATCAAAACTAGATTGCTTATAATTTTTTATAAAATAAAATAAAACTATGTTTAGGTATTTTCGTAAGTATTAACAGATACACACATTATAAAATTGACTTGGACAGCTTGGTCTTGACGAATAGCCGTATTGGAAACTCCTGTAATAAGTTTTCATAAAATTATATTGTAAACATCAAACAATATTATAGTTACCTACATATAATATTTTTAATTTAAAGTATCAAAACGGGTAAGTCCAATTTACCTATAAAATATTC
The DNA here is from genome assembly GCA_907164665.1 of Colias nastes. Lineage (NCBI taxonomy): Eukaryota > Metazoa > Arthropoda > Insecta > Lepidoptera > Pieridae > Colias > Colias nastes. The sequence goes on from CAJQZM010044587.1 coordinate 7,046, forward strand.
AAAATTGAAAATTGTGATGTGTTTGACCTTTCTTCATCGAATGTTTTTCTATACACATTATAAACAACACCTCTTGCTTGTGATCGCAGCGGCTTTTTCGACATTTTCGAAGATTTTTTAGACATAATCCTAAAAAATATTCATCAATTGCAAAGAAGACAAATAATTTGACAACCAATTTGATAGTTGTCAAATAAAGTTGCCACATGAAAATCTATTATTTCTTAAATAAAAATATGCCATCAGATTCTGGTAGACCTATATTTCTCAAAGTTTCTCTTATTTTCATTTAAAACAAGTATTTCATTGTAAATATGCGCAAAATTAGACAAAACTTAGAAACGTTTTCTGACTATGTTTCGGTAATTATTCGAACTCATTTAATATGCAAATTATAGTAACAAATGGGTTAAATTTAAAAAAAATTTTAAATGTACCTATTGCTAGATGTTTATCTGAATTAAGAGTTTTTTTTTATGAAACAATATCTTTTAATATTTCGTTCATTTTCAATAAAAAAAAAAGTGAAGTCCCGTGTCCCCATGTGGGGTAAGGGGCAGATGCATTATTCATACATCTGTTTCACTGATCGATTTTCTTTAGGGACAAGTAGGTGATCAGCCTTCTGTGTCCTGTCAGACCGAGACATTTTTTTTTCTTCGTCTCCAACGGGAATCGAACCCACGACCCCTTGGTTCTACGCTCTCGCGACTGTACCAAGGAGGCGGTACGTCAACTATCATTTTCAATAACTGAATGTTTATATTTTGGAGACCTCATGAAATATCTGTTTTGAGTAAACTAACGAACTAAATTAACCTTGTAGGTACTACATGTACATACTGATATTTATCAACTATTGGTAACAATGCACAGATCACAGGAAATACTGCGAATTTTTCCACGTATAGATATGTTTTCATCTCGCGTATTCTGCAGTTTTACGTTATAATGTTCTATGTACATGTATGTATTGTGGATTTTGAAACAACATACACTGAATTAACTTCTAGAATGAAATACTAAAGAGAAGTTCGTTTCCCAGTGAGATTTAGAGAAACAAATAAGGTTTACATTAAAATCTTATTAGTGCATCCATTATCTTATTACTATTTGACTAGCAAGTTTAGTAGTTACTCACTCATGATAATGATACTTCAAAATAATATATTCCACATATGTAAAACCAACAAATATAACCAACAGAAAAATTTATATGGATCGGAATTCAAGTCATAATGGACTGAACTTTTTTAATTCACATTTTTACATCTTTTGTAAAAATATCACGTAGTGTAAGCTTACGTAATTTCTGTGATCCTACAGGGGCATTTTTTAATTTAGTATCAGACTATAATATTAAATTATCCTGACCTTATCCTACCTCCATTAGTATATGGATACCAAATTCGAGCCCGTTTCGTACCTATAGCTTACATACAGTAAGTACATAGTTTATTGATACATACATACAAAATAATGTCCTCAAATGTATACAAAGTATTTATTAGAAAAGAAGTAAATTAATTTATATTCCACTGAGTAATAGATGTTTCCTAAAAATGTAACACATAATATTATGATGACCTATAACTACATTAGTCAGTTGGGACTGCAGGATTGAAAGCCTAGGACATATGTTCTGTTCTATTAATTACTGGAGAAAATTAATTATGTTGTTAATGTTATACTTTAATATGTAGGTACATTTTAATATTAAAAAAATATATTTATTCAAGTCTATTTTTATTTTCAAAGAGCTCTATATTTTATGATTACTGCAATTTTTTAATCTAGAGATAGTTCCCAATACGTAGGTAGGTATTATAGTAACTATCTCTAGGTTTTCCACAATCTTAAGGGTTTAACTAAAAAGGAAAGAAAGAAAGAGTTGTAAGGTCAAATATAAAAAAATAACTAAGCAATAAATCGGTCACATTCCAGCATTCAACAGCCGTTAAAATGCGTTCTTTACTATCAATTTATACAGAATACAAACAAGCCGTGTTATATTTCCTCACAACATCGGGCTTATGATATTGAAAGAAAACAATTTCCTTGCATCTAATGAATTTGAAGTGCGAAACAGAGATGTTGCTAGTACAAATGGCCCTTGCGTTCAACAGTTGGTTACTTGTAGGGATAGCAACGTAGTCGTTAGGAAATTTACATTTTTTTTTCATGTGTGGGTTTGTGAACGAATTTTTGTTGCTATTGTCTTATTAAATTAAATTAAAATAAAACAATGTCTTACAAGAATATAAACATATCTTCGTATATTGTATAACTTAATTTTTAATAAATTGCCAAAATATTCCAAGAACTTAAATTAATGAAACTTACATTTTGTTCAATGGAAAGAAAATGTTATTATTAAGAAAATTATCGAATTTCTAGTTTAACATTTATAAACAAAGTAAACAAATTCACATATACATAAAATAAACTTAAACTTCGCAGAGATATGATTGCAATTATTAATGCATATGAAATAAATGGATTTTGAACGTACATTCCTGATGTTGATATTTTAAAGCAAACATTTTCCTCTTATATGAACAAGTTTAAAGGTGAAGGAAGAATTGTAATATAAATATTGGAATTAAATGTACATAGATATATTACTCCCCTTTGAAAGTACATAACCTTCGTAGTATCAAGGGAACTAGTGCCTATATATATAAGAAAGCTAGATATTAAAAGGTCAACGGTTTATTACAAGGTAAACAAAATGTGGACCATATAAAACGAACTATTGGTGAACCACATTGGATGACGTGGTAATCACGAGATTCACGAGTTTCATTTATGAACAAGTTGTATTTAATAGATATTGTGATATTTTAATAGACGATGTGATGTAGTATAGTAAACAGTACGATAGTATAAAGACGTTTTAGAAGAATTTGGTATGTATATTTTTCATTACAATTTTTTTTACGAATTTGAAACGCAATATATCCATTCAAATCATCAATTTCATCTTTTCAATACTTTACAGCAAACCAATTCATTCATGATCGTTATAAGACACTCAAACCCGTTAAAAATCTTTAATTGATAAGCGTATAACATTCACTTACACTTATGTTAACATACATCGTAAATATCACCCTTAAAGATGTACACAACTTAACACAAATGCAAATAAAGCATACAATTTCCATACAAACGCGACCACGAAAATTAATCGCGTGTTTATGCTGACGCTACCACGTTCCATGCCTGTATATATAAGAGTTGGGAGGCCGAACATAACCACACTTCAAGCGAGCGGCGGACAGTGAACAGCATTGATGTTAATTATAATATAATAATATCACGATTTTGAGGATTTCCTTCTTATAAGGTAAGATTAATTTTAAGATTCAGAAATATAAAGATATTTTTTGTTTTAACAAATTTTTAAAATAAATTTTTCAAATAAGTTTAAAATTTCCAAGGAATTAATTTAAATATTTCTTTTATCTATAAATAGTATGGTTTAATTTTTTTACTTTTTTAAATCTAAATTACATCAAACGGTTTCCAATGTAATATTTATAAATTTCGTCAGATCTAAGCAATTTTGAATTCAATAAAACGATAAGGAATGTACGAAAATTCAAATTTTCAATTGTGTAGTAATTTTACCTTGCAAATTGAATTTTTCTCGAAATAGGTTAAATTTAATTTTTAATATTTTCAACTCAATAAGTTCTCAAATAAATCAACTTTATAGTTTTATTTTTAACGAAACAATATTGAAGTGCTACGCGCTACGTGGCTACGCGGCTACGATATTTCGTAGCACTTGCGTTTATTTTGAGTGGTTAAAATTATCACGGTTGAATGCAAGATTCAAAATGGAAATTGAATAGGAAATTACGGTATAAGTTATTAATATTATTCATGATTTAGAACCGGATATAACTAAATCTTTGATATTTATTTCATAAGACTTAGAACTTTTATGAACTTAATAGTAAAATTATGCAACAAAATATTAAATTATTATGGCTGTTTATGTCATATACTTTCAATATATGAAAATCTACCAAAAAGTGTTCATTCGCTTAGTAAAGATAATAATTTTGTATTTTCACTTAGTAGGTACACCTAATTAGTTACTTTTAAGTTATTTAAATAAAATATCTGTAACTAAAACATCTTACCATGTATGATGTCACCTTGCAGTACTTAATATCACTTCATTATTATTACATTTTTTTTTAAATTAATGAGTAATAAAACCTTACGAATCTGAAATCTTATTTATTCAATCAACAAAAAATTAATCTTATGAAGCAAATAGAATTTAAGAAAAACTCTGATATTATTATTCAATTATACGCTCTCTCTCTTTATTTCTGGTTGTAATGGAATTTCTAACAATTATCATTTATCAAATGATATTAAGCTTTCTGATATAACGGAAAAGTATTAATAAGGAACGCAGTAAGTTTCCGAATAGTTTAGTTCACGAAATTTACTCTACGTGTTTGTAAAAACTTAAATGGTAATTTAAATCCTATATATTTATTTCTGTATATGAGTTATGACCAACCAAATAAATAAAGGAACTTACAAAACTTTCAATCAATTCATAAAATTTAAGCCTACCGACATTCTATTGTAGTTATCTTTCTCAAACACTTTCGCCCGTGGTACATATTTACGTTTTCTCTACATAAGAACCATCCTCGTACTTCAAGGAATATAATAAAAAAAGAATTTTCGAAATCGGTCCACCCGTTCACGCGTGATGCCGCGACAACGGAAAACGGGTTTCATTTTTATATATTATATAGATATAATTTTAAATAAAAAAAATAAAACAGACAACGATACAGTCTTGTAGAGATCATCTTCTTTTTGAAGTCAGTTGAAAAACGGAAATGTCAAATGGTTAATCGGATTTAGTATATTTGCGAAGTCTAGGCTAGCCTGCTAGGAACAAACATTTAAGCAAATGCACGTTTGCTGTTAGACCAGATTCATAGAATCGGATAAAAACTCTTTTTACAATTCTATACGACACTTATAAAGGCGAAAGATTGTAAGATTGATTGACTACTGACTATATCTTAATCTAGAGAAAGAGCTAAATTATAATCATACTATACGTCACTTAACTAAATGCGAACGTTTGTAGGATTTGATATATCTCTTTTATTTGGAAACGGCTGATCGGATCTGGATGACATTTTTTATAGCTATAGATTATTCTCAGGATTTGGATATTAGCTATTTATCCACGTAAAAATTAAGCTATGGGCTGCACTAAATAATTAAATAAATATTCAAAACGAAGAAAAAGCTTCCGAGTTCCGAGGTCCGACTTTTGAAAGCTGTCAAGTTAGTTTGCCATTTATCCCATTATCTTATCTTTCTCTGTAAGCATTTGGCTTTAGAGAATATAAGATACCAGCTGTGCCGTGCGGACGAACCTACGGGAAAAAGTCCGTAATAAACATGCCCATACGTCCAAGTGAACAGGGTGCGTGAAATCAACTCTTGCCGTGTGCCCCGCGTGGGCCGAGCCCCGTGCTCGCTTAGTCGCGATAATCGGGCCGGATCTCTCTCTACCCTCCGTTGTTCGTGCAATGGTGGATGGCGACAGATCCTGGCGTGCGGTGATCGCATTCTCGGAGAGCGTGATCTCGCAGAAAGAGGAGGCAGAGCGGGTGCGCGAGAGGGATCCTCACGCGGACCCGATCCGGCGCAGACGTCTTATTGGGCGTCGTCGCCGTGTTGCGGCCGCTTTACACGGTCGCAACGTGCCTCATTGACGAAGGGCGCCGGGCGGTGGAACGGGGAATGTAATCCATCGTCCGGTGCGGTGAGGCGACTTGAGACATGTTCCGCTCATGCCGCCAACGGGAGGGAAGAGCAGGCAAACCACCTTTCCTGTTCTTGGCTTGCGCCTGGCCTGGAGATGGGCTGCCGCCGAGGGGGTCGCGGAAGAATTCTAACAAATACCCGCGGCCCCATCATTAAAGCGGCTCGACGGAACACAGTGGGGTTTTAGTCGGTAAGAATCCGACATAACCCACGGCTCCTTCCCCGGGGGCCGTGGGTATCTTTGGAAGATTTCCCCACTATAAAAAAAAAAAAAAAAAAAAAAGGGTGCGTGAAATCAAGACTCCAACGAAATTATCCGATCTATACGATTCGATAAAAATTCAACACAAAAAGCATAAGAGAGCCTTATTTACTAGACATTTATTTGGGCAAGAAACTGATATCCTTCCTCCATTCTATGATGAATATAATTCGGGGATTTAAACACAAATATAATAAATAATACTTACAACGTAACTCTTGATCACGTAATTAACACGTTCGTAAAACATCGGTTTCCAATACATATTAAGTTCATTTACATAATTATAAATCATCCTAAAATTAAGATCAATAGAAAAGAAAACCACCAAAGCTTTTTAATTAACGTTTGCACGAGGCATCGTTGAACAACAAAATTCAAGTATTAACAAAAGTCGACCAAGAAAGTTTCACGTATCTAACATATAAGAGAAATGAACTTTAGCGGGGTTTTCCAATTAGATTATCTGCGTTTTGTTTGATTTAAACATGTATAAATATAATATTATATATATTGTATACTAGCTGTGCCCCGTGGTTTTACCCGCATTGCTCCGCTCCTATTGGTTTTAGCGTAATAAATATCCTATGTATCCTTTAGCCTTCCTCGATAAATGAGCTATCTAACACTGAATTTTTCTAATCAGATCAGTAGTTCCTGAGATAAGCGCGTTCAAACAAACTAACAAACTCGTCAGCTTTATAATATTATAAAATATGTAATATAGACAGTTATGCGTTAGGAGTTATCTAAATTAATTAATTGATTGATCATAAACACGCAAAAGTTTGCATATAGTACAAAAAGTTTCGAGTTAAACGAACTTATAGAGCGACAAAGCTATTACCTACCAATTCGTAATTGTTTATTCGGATTGCAATATCGTCAAAATTATTTAATGATTTAATAGAAATGTAAGGTTTATGAACGGTTTTTGTAAATTTAATTTCTACTGTTCAGGAAAAGAGAGGTTAATTCATAATAATTGTTATGATTATCGAATGCGTATTTAAATTTTAGATACCATAAAAAAATTACCTCAGATTATTTTTTTATTACGCTTAAAGATGAATTTTTCTAAAGACCCGTCGCAAAGGATTAAAAACACAATTTATTAACTCGGTTCGTAACATAATTGAGGCGTAAAATCAAACACAGGATTTAATTATTTTTAAATATAATCGTGCGCAACACCGGTAACCTTATTTAATAATTTGACTTATATTTGAAATCAAGTAACTATAGTCTAGCAAGAGCTTAGTGCATATATGTTAAAACTGAATAAAGCGTCTTAAGATTTAAGACTATACCGCTAAGCAGTTCTTCTATAGCCGATAGTCCATTTCAAACTTTTCAGTTCATCTAAACTAGCCTTTAATATAATACTTGCATATTACACAATTTCTACAAAAAAATATAAAATAATCTTTTCTGTATACCCAAAATAAGTACGACACTTTCTAAGAAGTAATTATGTCAGCTTTTAATACAAGAACAAAATCACAATCCATCAAAATTGAAACGCAACGAAAACAAACCCCATGTTCCCAATCAAATTTTCGGATCATAGTGCATTCAAAAGCTTTGTCTATGCCTCTACAACAATGGCTGATCCATCAGACATTTTGCGGTTTGACCGACCGCACCACAAGAAATACAATGCAACTCGCAGATTAACATCCTGTGTTATGAAATATATACTCTTTGACAGACATATTTGAAAACAAGAGCTAGAATCTAGATGGAACCATAGACTATACAATACTAGAGAGATGAAAGTAAGAAATTGTAAACGATTTCTGTAGCTATAGATTTTATAACTACACGATGATCAGGTTTATTTTCAAAATAATACCCATTATATTATAATGCACGTCTATATAATTAAGAGTGGTGTAGGTGTATAATGTTTATTTTTCGGTGATTAGCGAAGGCGAAATTAAAAAGAAAATTAAAAACAAACTCTTTAATAGATACTTATACATATTATACTCAAATTAACAAGAAGTTCTTGAAATCCATTTTCAAATCCCGCTTCTAAAAAAAGAGAAATTTAAAGTAAAAGAAAATTTAACTTTCGTCTGTACATAAGGTACCTACATACTAACAGTGAAGTCATCCAATACATTAGTTTGCAATGCATCTTTGCTGAAAATGCTTTTAACTAAGCTTTACTTGCGGCTTGAGTAACGTTCAAAGAAAATCTTCTTGAAAAATACGCTACAAATTATTGTTTAACTCCGACAAGACCCAAAAAAGGTTAATTAAATTCCATTGCATTTTATTGAGATTATTTGATTTTAAATCCTTAACGTGTATATTGATATATTGTCAATAATTTATAGGTATATATAACCCAAAAGTATTAATAAATCATATTTTTTAAGTAAAAAATATGATATATTAATATTTTGGTGCCTACCAGGTAGGTAGGACGGTAGGTACATGAACTCTTTGTTTGCAATATTCTATAATAATCATATTGTTCAATATTTTCTTGTGTTTAAAAGAACGTGTCAAACACATCGCATCTTGTTCATTTAACCTATTATACTCTACTAAATAAAACTCCATTCAATGAGCATTAGTGAGCTTGCACAACTTTAGCTTTTGAAGAAACAACAATTCTTTGAGGTTTTTTCTTTAATAGTTTCAACATCGTGTTCAAGTTTTCTTTTGTAAGTTACAACTCCTGCATCCAACAGTCCATGACTTGACTGAAAATTATCTAGAAATATAATGCATTAATTTTATAAAATTTACAGACTTGTGAAATTATGAATGCATGTGAAGCTTTGTATAGTTGAAGTATTGCACCTGAATCTGACGCTGTTAACGCGGGAGCTGTGGCGGGAGCAAATTTTTTAAATTAACCCATCAAAAATCAGAAAATTAGTCGTTATGACGATAATTTTATAAAACAGTGTTTTCAAAACAATTTAAACGTTCCTCTTAAAATAAACTACACGCTGCATATACTTCCAATTTATCATAAATGAAATTGAAACTGCATGCAGTCTATATTAATACGATTATATAAACTTTGTGTCGCAGTATCTACTCTATGTACGAAACCTGTTATTCAGAAATGGACTAGTTTCTTTCAGTATACCATGGGGGATTTCATACAAAAACTTTATTACTCTACCAGCCGTATATTGCCTCGAAAATGTGTTGTTTTATTACTTAGTATTGAAAATTGTTTTCAAAATGGTTTATGGATTTAAGCCGTTATCTTAAATTAAGTATTTATTGATTTGTAGTGAAAGTGAAACTCAATTTTAGTCAAAATTTGATTTGGTAGTAGCTATTACTTCTAAAATTATTTGAATTACAATAAATTATATATATTTGTGTTATTGTTATCAAGAAACAGAAAATATATTATTCACCAAACCAAATAACTAGATTGAATCGTCATTTTTCCCTTAAATAATTATCTAACTTCAACCGTTACACCTAGACCTACTGTTACGCTACCTAACAAACAATCTCATTGATACAAGTGTAAAGTGGAAAATTCCAAGCAACGTCACGGCACCTCACTTGTTTAAAGGGTAAAGGTAAATTCAGCGCCCGAGCTATTAAAATTGTCAATATTTACGAAGAAGAGACAAAGAAAAACTTCAAAGGAATGCAGAAACAATACCGTCGTAATGGACAAGTTCAGATGAGTGCCTGAATGAATTTAAATTATTGAGTAAAGGGTCGAATAATCGGATTCCACGAGAACCATTATATTTAGTCGCAATTTGTTTACCAGATAAACAGCTAACGTAGGATCATCTGTTTTATTCTGTACTCTATAAAATGTTTTTAAAAGTACGACGACACAAACTTGGCTACTAAAAGCTGCTGAAACAACTAAAAGCTTTGAATGCGTGTGAACCAATAAGATTTACGGGAAGTAAATTAAATAATATTTCTATTCACAATAAAGCTAGAATATAGATTATAGGTATACCTACCCTTAATACGTCAAAGAACACGTGAAAATCTGAAATAGTAGCCGGACTGACCAGGATGTATGCAAATATCTGATAAATTTAGGTATTTAATAATGATGAATAAGGAGTTCCTAAGTGCAAAATAACCATGACAATAGATCGTTCATCACCGAGATTAATTATGTTTTAAAATAGAAGTTAAACTCACCGCTAAGTATTTGCCCTTTCTTTACAACTTTCACGACAAATTTCAACAATAGTTTTTAAATACTTTGAAAATTAACGCCAACATAATTATAAGATTTCGAGGAGATACTCCTAACCTCCTAAGCGTCCACGCATATTTTCCACGGGTTATCATTGTTATATTGCTGTTTAATAATATTGATTCAAACTATTTATTTTAATGTAAGCAAGTCTTTTAAGTGACAAAACAACGTGAAGGCGAGTTAAAACTATCTCTTCAGCGTAAGGCGTAAGCAAGTAGAGCCGCAATAGGAATCTACCGAAATTATAAACATAGCATGTTAACAGTGTTTTAAAACATTTTTCACGTCTCTGCAATAGACATTCTCATCTCCATCTCTTTTCTTTTCAGTCAAATGCATGACTTTTATTGAAACGTAGGTACCAAACAACAAATCTGTATTGTGCAATGAAAACTACTGCAGATACCTACCACTTAACTACTTTTCATGCCATATAATATTATATACGAAGAGGTAATAACTAATAGGTATGAGTAGGTACCTACTAACTATGAAAAATCCTGCGTAGGTTACATAAATCATTTCAATTCCATGCTGCCTTTTAGGTATGTCTCATTTATTACAAACGCATTACGCCTTCCAAAAGTCATTTTACAAGTTCTTATTGTAATTATCTTTTTATGAAAAGTTAAAGACGCCACAGAGCGCAGATAATAATTTTAATTTTTAGATTAAAAGTTAGATTACTTATCTACAACAACGGTACTGTTATAAGTTGAACGGGTATTTTGCGTCTTATTATTTTCAAAAGGTTATCTTTTAATACAAAAAAATCGCTTACGACTTGTTTTAGATTGGTTTGATGTCAAAACTTCCGAGCTACGTTTTGCAACTCTTTTCATATTACATTTATAAAAAAAACTTTCTATATTTCCCTTTTATTACAATAGTTTCATATAGTCGAAGAAAGTGTGGCAAAATTGGAATAGATTTATGGTGGAAAGTCTATTATGTACTGAAAGTTAAGATTTCTTAATACTATCTACAAGTTTATGAAAAATATAAATACCCTAGTTCAGAGAAAAGTAATTAACGTCTAATTAGATCTCGTTAGCAAACAAAAATATTATGTAAATGAAGATCTGTTATTCTTATAATACACAGCTGTAAAACTTTTGTTTTTCTTATGAAAGAGTTTTCATTTGTGTTGTTTAAACTTGATATAAGTGTGGGTTATAAATAATATAAGTGTTTAATTACGTCCATGTTTGTTATGCTCGAGTTCTTATTGTATGTAAATTAAGTTGAGAGAACTTTATTTTTAACAATCGCATTTATTAATAGCGACGTCTTGGCGTTTAGAATCAGAGGTACGTTACATTTGAATTCAACTGGTCGTATGTAGGTACCTGATGTTAAATCGAGATTCGGTGAATATTTACGTAATATTTTAATTTTAAATTTTGTTACATTTTGATATCATAGCGAGACTAGATTTAGAATTTTGACAAAGGCAATAACAACAACCTACACAATTAGGTATACAATTAAGCAACCTATCCGATGAATAACGTAACTAGATACCTACAACTAACAAATAAGAAATACTGACGAGATGCATTTTTTAAAACGATATATCTTAGGTATTTTTTATTAATTTTCAGGATCATGGCGCACTACTGGATCTTCATAACGTTCACCTGGTTCGGCACAGCAAGCCTGCAGTACATCAACACCGCCGGCGCTGATGGCGAGGCCCTCATGGACCCGCTAGACTCCACCATTCACTTCCCTCCCCTCCCTTACGTCAATTACTTCAACTACCCAAGAAATGACTTCGAAGTCCCACAAAGCGACGACAATATGGACCACAACGAATTCTACCCGCAAAACCACGATCCAACCGAAATACAAAGGAAACGACGCACCACTGGCAACGAGCAAACAGAAGAGCCAAAAGACCAGCAGTGGAAACCAAACCTGGTCGATGTAGACAAGACCCTGTACTTGAATAACGAAGATAGAGCAAGCCCGTTTATATTTCACAGCTATTCAGGTAAACTTGGCAGGAATTCTACCGATTTAATGAGCTCTATAGAGAAAAGGAGCTTCAGTCCTTGGGGTGGAAAGAGAGATGCCATGGAGCACATGTGGACATGGAAGAGGTCAGCCGGTATCCGAGAGCCCAGCATGCCGAAGCGAGTACGTTTCAGTCCGTGGGGTGGAAAACGAAGTGGACAAATGATATACAAGCCAGGATCAAAAGCCTCAAAGGTTATTTTCTCTGCAAACGTACCAGAGCTAACTCGTATTGTATCGAATTATTTTCCCAAAGCAGGACGCTTGGATATGGCCGGATTTCAATACATGCCAACTCTAGACAAGCGACAAATTAAAATCCTCGCGTTATCCACTCAATTCGACGAGAAAACAGCTAAAGAAGCTTTACCGTTCAACACCTTCATGGAAAGTTTACCGAAATCCTTTAAACTCGGTCATCCGTATTTAGACGTGAATCTGAAGAAGGATGGAAAGAGGAAGGTTAAATTCAGCGCTTGGGGCGGAAAGAGATCTCCACCTATCATCGGCCCCATATGGACTCCAGCGCCTCAAAACATTAAAGACTCGACTTTAGATACCATTGTCCTGATCCGAAACCACGAAAATGACGATTTATCAAAGGTTCTTTAAAAACTAAACGTTTAAAACGACTGGAACTCCCGAACATGAACACCGAAACGTTTTTACTCTTTTATTATAAAATATACGGCTTTGCATAATAATATTTTTGTGTAATTACGGTAAACTATTGATATGAATATTTAAATTTTAAACTATGTTCGGGAGAAAATTTTGTCTTCAGTAAAAGGCTGGGTTTGCTGAAGACAAGAGGGTACTAAGTCATAGAATAAGCAATCAAAGATAATTAAATTAATGATTGTAAAATGTACTTTAGTCAATTTGTGATGCCGTTATTGTAATTGAGTCCAAACGCACGTATATCTACATGTTATTAAATATAAATTATGCGCAAATTGTTAGTAATAAAACAGTATTAAATTATGACTAAATTATTTGCATTCCCTATGTCTTTTACTTCCATTATTATTTAATACTAGAGGTCCGCCCCGGCTTCGCCCGTGGTACCTACATGTTTAAACTATCCT
>CAJQZM010044588.1:0-19981 GCA_907164665.1 Colias nastes
CGTGTAACTGTAAATGGAAGACACAGGCTCCTGAAAACAGTTCTTACCTAAGGTTCTTACTATCTTAGGAGCCTGGGTCACTTTAATTTGTATTTTTTTTTATGTGAAAATAAATGATTTATTTATTTAAAAAAATAGTGCTATCATGGTCTTATCATAAAATAAGTAATATAAGTACATTTTAAAACAAGTAGGATATCATAATATCATTGGCGGTATTATAGATATTTGTTTTTGACAGTGAATGATCTTAAACGTAATTAATTTCGCAAATCATGAGTTTTCTGTGAAATTTTCAATACAACTTCTCCGCTTGAGAATTTAGAACTTTGCCAAACTTAAAATAACCGTGTGAATCATTAATCGTTGAGTTAGAAATTATTTACAACTAATTTTTAATTTATTAGAATGTTCTTGCTGTTTTTAAATGGATTTTTATTACAAAAGTACCGAAATCTTGGATAAGTCTGTTTTCTTTATTATGTACTAGCTTACCGCCCGTGGCTTCGCCCGCTTTGTCTAAAACCTAATAAATTATATACTAAAACCTTCCTCTTGAATCACTCTACCTATTTAAAAAAACCGCATCAAAATCCGTTGCGTAGTTTTAAAGATTTAAGCATACAAAGGGACATAGGGACAGAGAAAGCGACTTTGTTTTATACTATGTAGTGATTAGTATTTTAAGTCATCACAAATGAAGATACCGATATGCGATTAATATCCTTTTTTGTTTACATAGTATAAAACAATGTCGCTTTTTCTGTTCCTATAATATATCGCTATGTACCTATGGTTAACTTCGCAAAAAATTTTGATGCGGTTTCTTTCAATAGATAGAGTGATTCTCGGAGAAGCGAGCGAAGCCACGGGCAGAAAGCTAGTAATTTATATGTGGATATTATGATAAATATTTAATACGATATCTACCAAACCCGTTTTTAAAACGAATTTGCTTTTCTTTTCATTTTAAGAGCGTACAGGATCTTCCTAGTTCCTACCTATTAAAACTTGAAATATTAAAGCGTCATGATAGAATTTTTCCTATTCTTTAAAATATGTATACTTACAGGCTGTTCATCCACGACATGATGCAGTAAATTCCTGAAGAGTGGAGTGGGTAGACTGCTCAGCGCGTGCAGAGCGGCGAGCGCCCATAGCGGGCAATCACCGTCCGAACAGAACTTGAATTTCTGTAGAATTCATTTGAATTTATAATAATTAGGTTCCTTATAAGCTAGACATAGAAATTAGAATTGATTTAAAGTATTGATTTATTATAAGCTATAAACCTATGTACATATAAGTTAATATAACTATACTTAGGCTAAGAGAATATTTTTATTGTTTGGATTGTATGACCACTCCGTTGCATGTGTGTGTGTTGTCTTTTGAGAACTATAAGAGATCATATCGACTTTCGAAGGAATAAGTTAAACGATACAATAATGATATGTTTGTCTGTTCTCGAAAGGCACTGTTTATATTTCCGGATTTCCCGATTACGGATTAATGACTTATATCCTTTTTTGTTTATAGGTAAAAATATTAAAAAAGTATAGGTAAATCGGTAAAATAATATATTGGCTATCATTACCCACCACAATATATCCTGTACACGAAATCAATTGTTGAATTATCATTACTGCATGATTGCTGTTTACTATTAGGCGATCTAATCACAAATAGGTACATTGATTGACAATTCACTAAACCACAGATGATGGATAATTATTAACCTTCATGTTAACATTTACCAACAATAGACTATGTTATTTTGAATTAAATTATTAATGTGAACGTTTCAATTCTCAATTGTGGACGACAAGAAATTCAATAATATGTCTGTTTTAAATGTGTCAAAATCGAGTTTGTAGGATTCGTTCCATACATTTTACAAATTAAGCATACAAATATACAAGCGAAACTAATAAAATTGTGTTAATATTTTGTCAAAATACACACCTAGTAATTTTTTAGATTAAAAAAAATGTAAATCTTACTATTTACAATATTAAGTAGTATACATTGCCTCTAGGCTCTACCTACTTACCTCACTTAGCATACGGTACTTATTAAGTCTCTTAAAAATATTCCAATGTAGTAAATATACATCCTAAAGACCTTTGCAATTATCTTAATAATCTTAATATTATAAAGAGGAATCATTTATGTAAGTTAGTTTATAATGATATCACAAAAAACTGCTAGACCGATTTCAAAAATTATTTCACCAGCAGAAAGCTATACTATTCCTTAGTGACCTAGACTATATTTTATGTTGTTTTATCCCGGGTCAAGCCGGGACGAGCGGCTAGTTCATAGAAAAGTAGAAAGGCGTAGTACCCTTTGCGTGGGCGTATAAATGTGGTATAAATGTACAAAATAACGAACTCACCATATTATCTACGATGTAGCTTGGTATCTGAAACAATATGATATAAAATTAACATCTGAATCACCCGTTAGCGCATGGCACATAGAGTTTTATCACGTAAGGGGTTAGGACATAGAGAATAGAGATGTTATTTATAGTTGAAATGGGAGATTTATATGGAGTTTATTGCGAAATACAACTTGTAGAATTTATATGTTATATCACTTATAACTTAACTCATATTACTAACGATTAGAGACATATGAGACACACTTTTAATCACTACATATTATAAAACAAAGTCGCTTACCTACTCTGTCCCTTTGTATGCTTAAATCTTGAAAACTACGCAACCGATTTTGTTGCGGTTTTTTTTATTAGATATAGTGATTCAAGAGGAAGGTTTTAGTATATTATTTATTAGGTTTTAGATAAAGCGGGCGAAGCCGCGGGCGGAAAGCTAGTAGGTAACCTATAAGAGATGTTTTAAAATTATTATACTGTAACCCGATGTAAGTATATGTTAATATCAAAACGTATATTATCACTTATGGCTACATTTAAAATTTTATGGCAATACTCTGCAGAACATAATATAGTTTACATATATGACGGAAGAAGGGCCCAAAGGCTATTTTTAAAAAGAGTGACATCAGCACTGCTGACGTCACCATCATCAGTGCAGGCGCTCATACTCGAAGTAGAACGCCCGTAGGTATTTTACTGCCCTTTTAATCCACGTCGTAATTATAGAGAGAGCTCCGAACGCTCCAACGGCCGGCGCGTGAATGTGCTCTGTCTGTGCCGTCGGGTAGGGATGGGTAAAAAATATCGATATATCAAAATATCGATATTTTTTCAGAAAAATATCGATACTAATTAGCGATATTTTTTCCCGCGATATATCAATTTTCGATATTTATTTTCAGATATCAAAATCGATATATTTTTAAAGCTCTGCTGTCTGCTCATGCGTCACATCATGATTTTGACCAATCCGATTTCTTAAATTTAGAAAATAAAATAAAAATAAAAATAGCAGTAGCCTGTATGGGTTTAGTTTCTTTGCTTCAAACACAAACAAATTACAAAAATTACTCTCCATGACTTGCTTGTCTATGACAATGACATTGCTTGTTAGTTTGGTTGGTATCAGTGTATCACTGCACTGGACTGACTGTATTGTATTGTATTGTATTTTATTTTTTTTAATTAAATAAAACTTATGTTGAAACAGCCAGATGTGTATTTGCTTTAAAATTTCGATAATTTAGGCAATTTTTATAAATAAATGCAAATTGGGCAAATAATATCGATATATCGAAATATCGATATTTCTTGGGTGATATAAATCGATATATTTGAAAAATATCGATTCGATAAATATCGATATTTTTTTTCCATTTGCCCATCCCTACCGTCGGGCGCTCGTATTTAAAGCAAACCATGACTCACAAGAATTAGTTTGAGTGTTGCCACTCGAATTTTTACAATGAATTTTTACCATTTTTAACAAACATTAATTATTTCGTTAATTTAATTATTTCATTAGTGGTTGATTAATGAATCAACCACTTATTTAAAAAGATCAAAGTAAACTTTAGCTAGTTATAATTATTTAGTAGTTTGAGGGTAGTCGTATAACGTCGTTGCGCCGACATATATGATATACTTACATATAAAATAGTAGGTACAATATTTCATCTATAGAAATGATATACATACTTTCCTATTAATAAAATTTCAAAACAAGCGGAAAAGTTCTGATTCATTACATCAATTTTTATATTTTTTTCTGAATACGTAATTTTCCTGCTACATTTTCTGCATCGTTACTTTTAAGGGATCCGAAGCTTGTTTATTTCGAGAAAATTTATTTATTTCATTGAATAGGTAGTTAAAAGGAGAATTTTATCCGGGTAAAAATTTAACGAGTGTTCGAACAACACACACGACAATAATTATTGAACAACGTCAAAATATTCCGCTATTCTTACTTCTGTTATAATACTACCAGATTAAAAAGCTATTAAAAGCGCTAAAAACTTACATAAAATGTGATGAATCTATTTTAAGACTTATAAAAGAAGCTAATACGTCGCTTGACCGTCACAAAGAGGTTTCTCTAGCAAATATCTCATATAGTTAAGAGCGTCATGTTGGACTATCGCTTAATACTCTGGGGACTTATATTAATATCCCTGTTAGTTCAAATATAACAAATATTTGTGAGTAATTATTTGATGTTTAAATAGTGTGGATTCATTTGGTAAATGCGTTACAAATAATCTCGCTTACTTTTGCATGATATCTGAAAAACTATATGATCGTCAGTACATAGCATAAAACAAAGTCACTTTCTCTGTCCCTATATATGCTCAAATCTTTAAAACTACGTGGCGGATTTTGATGCGGCTTTTTTAATAGATAGAGTGATTCGAGAGGAAGGTTTTAGTATATAATTTATTAGATTTTAGACAATGCGGGCGAAGCCCCGATCGAAAAGCTAGTTTGATATAAAATGTTTTGAAGTAACCAGTAATAACTGGTTAAGTTTTTATTTTTCTGGTATTAAAGAAAAAGACAAAAATTTAAGTATGTAACCAAAGATAACCCGATAAACGAAATGTCGATGTATTGATGTACATATTTTATTATTAAATCTTATTTATTAATATCTTTTATACATCTGAATGATTACCTAATTATCACATAGCATTGTAAATATCCCACGCTTTTATAGTTTGATAACGATGATTGCGTAATAACCGTAACAGCTTTTACTTAATTATTCCCGTGAAACAATAAAGGTTTTCACGTAGGAAATGACATTACTATGACGCGATGGTAACATAGGACCCTCCCTCGTTTACATAGAAAAACATATTGAAATCCTAATGCATGATATTGGTCTGAAAGTATCCAAGTACAAAATAATATTATTAACATAAAAGTAACGTGTTATAAAATAATAAGCTAATAACGAACGAACGAACGAAGTAAATAGCCTGAAGAATGCCTGAGCAGCGTGTTAAAAAAAAAAAAGTAAATAACTAAAAAATTTTAATAGGTAAATTTTGAATGATATTGATGGGACATTGGAAAATGAAAAAGGCTACTTTATTCTACAAGAAAAGGAACTTTAATAAAATAGAATAGAAGATGGATGTTTAGCAAGAGCTATCACGCAATAACGTGTGAAACTTATGTGAGAAGCCACAGGTGGAAAGCTAGTTAAGGTTTTTGACTTCACAGACAACTCTTGTATGTTATGTCATGTATCAGCAGAACATACGTCAGTTATGAGCGATATTACACTAAAAAGAGATATCTTAAAAAATTTGAAACATCCATCATCCAGATCAAAGTTATTTTCTTATCAAGCTCTTATAATAACAGTTGTTTTAAATCATAATTCATAAGTACCTATAAGAGCTTGAATTGGATCTTACTTTGTTAATAGAAATAGGAAAAACAAAAAGACTTTCTGATAACTTTTGCTCGTCATAATCTTTATTTTTAATATTAATTATCTATTATCGTTTCTATGACAGGTTTTCGACCCAAAACACCGATCTTAACATTTTGTTACCTGAAATAAGATTGGAAAGCTATCATTAGCTACGATTTTTTTACGATATGCATTATTAGAATAATATACTACCTATATCAAATCCAAATTTCACAACTAATTATATCCATTATATTAAGCTTCATTAGTTTTTTAACTCGCTTATCATATTTTGGTAAAGAAAAACTATCTAATAAATAATAATATAGTTTTTCTTCGGAACGAATATTAATAATAGGTAGGTAAATTATAGCAGAATACGAATAATCGTAAAATAAACAAGAATCTATTTATAGATGCCAATTTAAGTCAAATTAACGGGAAACGTAAAAGAGATATTATTTAACCTGATAAAAGATTAAGATATCCACAGATTAACTTATACTACTTAGAGCCAAGAGGCAATGTTTAGGCGAACGAAAATAAGGAAAATGTGGAAAATTACTAATCCTACTTCACTTTCTGGTTATTTATTTATATTATTATTTATTATCAATAATTTCTAACGCCGAATCCAAAGAGTATTAAAAATTAATAAAATATTATCCTGTATCCACATTTACACAAAAATATAATATACAAAATGTTATATCCTGAAATGATTTTATTTTATTTTTATGAAAACAATAACTTACAAACTAGTAAGATCATTAGATCACTAAAATCTTTTTTAAAATCAGGTAGGTACCACCTAGTACTACAATAAATAATCAACTATTACTTACAATGAAAACAAAACACTCTAAACGAAATTACTCTACCGGGGTCAGATGTCAGCTTTCGGCAGCACGCATGTTTTCATTCAATCTCCCGCCCAGTCTCAGGTGTTTTCGTTCAAAACTGTTCACTTATCACGAGCTCCGGGACTTTATCACCATCGATATTGCAAGGTTATTTTTATTAATGAATCCTTAAAAACAAGTGCTAAGAGGTTGGCGAATTATGATTGAAATTGGTGAAGATGGTTTATTTTATCTATTTGGTGAATGGCACTGTTTTTTAAAAATATAATGTTGTATATTTTATAGTTTTGATTTCGAATTTGGCAAAATATAGTGAGTCTTAAAAGGATTAAATATTAAAAATTTGCTACATTTTGCAAAGTTGGTTAAAAACCAGACTGATCATAAATGACCTAAAGTTAATGTCAAGAAATCTTTTAATAGTAGAAGTGTTTAGGTTTCCCAAAGTTTCTCTTATTTTCATTTCAAACAAGTATTTCATTGTAAATATGCGCAAAATTAGACAAAACTTAGAAACGTTTTCTGACTATGTTTCGGTAATTATTCTAAGATTTAAGAACTCATTTAATATGAAAATTATAGTAACAAATGGTAACCCATTTTTAAAAATTTATTATATTTTTTTTTAAATTTATTTTAAATGTACCTATTGCTAGATGTTTATCTGAATTAAGTTTTTTTTTTATGAAACAATATCTTTTAATATTTCGTTCATTTTCAATAAAAAAAAAGTGAAGTCCCGTGTCCCCATGTGGGGTAAGGGGCAGATGCATTATTCACAGATCTGTTTCACTGATCGATTTTCTTTAGGGACAAGTAGGTAGGTGATCAGCCTTCTGTGTCCTGCCAGACCGAGATATTTTTTTTCTTCGTCTCCACCGGGAATCGAACCCACGACCTCTTGGTTCTACGCTCTCGCGTTAACCACTGTACCAAGGAGGCGGTACGTCAACTATCATTTTCAATAACTGAATGTTTATATTTTGGAGACCCCGTGAAATATCTGTTTTGAGTAAACTAACGAACTAAAATAACCTTGTAGGTACTACATGTACATACTGATATTTATCAACTATTGGTAACAATGCACAGATCACAGGAAATACTGCGAATTTTTCCACGTATAGATATGTTTTCATCTCGCGTATTCTGCTGTTTTACGTTCTAATGTTATACGCTATTTTTTTATAACGTGTTCTATGTTCATGTATGTATTGTGGATTTTGAAACAACGAATACTGAATTAACTTCTAGAATGAAATACTAAAGAGAAGTTCGTTTCCCAGTGAGATTTAGAGAAACAAATAAGGTTTACATTAAAATCTTATTAGTGCATCCATAATCTTATTACTATTTGACTTGCAAGTTTAGTAGTTACTCACTCATGATAATGATATTTCAAAATAATATATATCACATATTATGTAAAACATACAAATATATACTTAACCAACAGAAAAATTTATATGGATTGGAATTCAAGTCATAACGGATTGAACTTTTTGAATTCACGTTTTTACATCTTTTGTAAAAGTATCACGTAGCGTATGTAAGCTTTACGTAATTTCTGTAATTCTACAGGGGCATTTTTTAATTTAGTATTAGACTATAATATTAAATTATTCTGACCTTATCCTATCCTATATGGATACCAAATTTGAGTCCCTTTAGTACCTATAGGCTACAGTAAGTAGTTTATTGATACATACAAAATTCTATCCTCTTCAATAAATATATCAAACTAGCTGTGCCCCGCGGTTTTACCCGCAGTGCTCTGCTCCTGTTGGTTTTAGCGTGATGATCTATATGACTTCCTCG
Organism: Colias nastes; assembly: GCA_907164665.1. Taxonomy (NCBI): domain Eukaryota; kingdom Metazoa; phylum Arthropoda; class Insecta; order Lepidoptera; family Pieridae; genus Colias; species Colias nastes. The sequence continues at coordinate 8,510 of CAJQZM010044588.1, forward strand.
ATAATTAGGCTATCTAACACTGAAAAAATTTTTCAAATCGGACCAGTAGTTCCTGAGATTAGCGAGTTCAAACAAACAAACTCTTCAGCTTTATAATATTAGTATAGATTTATATACTAATTCGTTATTAGTCGTTCATTCGTATTTCACTAATTAATAGAAATTTCCAAAAATTATAACACATATTATATGATGATGACCTATAACTACATCAGTCAGTTGGGATTGCAGGATTGAAAGCCTAGGACATATTATGTTCTGTTCTATTAATTACTGGAGAAAGTTATAATTATGTTGTTAATGTTATACTTTAATATGTAGGTACATTTTAATATTAAAAATATATATTTAAGTATTCAAGTCTATTTTTATTTTCAAAGAGCTTAACATTTTATGATTACTTCAATGTTTCAGCCTAGCCAGCCAATACATGTTGCCGTTAACCAAAAAGGAATAGTCTTAAAATGCAAATATAAAAAAAAATAGAACCAAGCAATAAATCGGTCACATTTCAACATTCAACAACCGATAAAATGCGTTCTTTACTATCAATTTATACAGCATACAAACAAGCTGTGTTATATTTCCTCACAACATCGGGCTTATGATATTGAAAGAAAACAATTTCCTTGCATCTAATGAATTTGAAGTGCGAAACAGAGATGTTGCTAGTACAAATGGCCCTTGCGTTCAACAGTTGGTTACTTGTAGGGATAGCAACGTAGTCGTTCGGAAATTTACATTTTTTGTTGCTACAGCATGTGTGGGTTTGTGAACGAGTTGTTTTTACAATTGTCTTATTAAATTTAATTTTAATGAAACATTTCAATAGGTAAACATCAAATAATTAATGAAGTAATGACTTAACTTATCTCAACTTGAATAAATTAATGTATTTTCTTTACTTTATTCGTGATAGGAGTTCATTTAATTTTCTTACAAGAATACTTTGCATAATTATACGCGTGTTTAACGTTATTTCCAATAAAGTCTCAAATATACTATGAATTTAAACCAATAAAACTTACAATTTGTGTATTGGAAAGAAAATGTCTATATACTTACCGAATTTCTAGTTTAATATATTATAGGCTAAAACCAAATAAATGAAATGCACATATTCATAAAATACACTTTAACTTCTCAAAGATATGATTGCAATTATTAATGCATATGAAATAAATGGATTTGGAGCGTACATTCCTGATGTTGATATTTTTGAAGCAAACACTTTACTCTCTTATATATGAACAAGTTTAAAGGTGAAGGAAGAACTGTAATATAAACATTGGAATTAAATGTACATAGATAAATTACTCCCCTTTGAAAGTACATAACCTTCGTAGTATCAAGGGAACTAGTGCTTATAAGAACTTTAAGGACATTTTTTTTTATATAAGAAAGCTAGATATTAAAAGGTCAACGGTTTATTATAAGGTAAACAAAATGTGGACCATATAAAACGAACTATTGGTGAACCACATTGGATGACGTGGTAATCACGAGATTCACGAGTTTCATTTATGAACAAGTTGTATTTAATAGATATCGTGATATTTTAATAGACGATGTGATGTAGTACAGTACGATAGTATAAAAACGTTTTAGAAGAATTTAGTATGTATATTTTTCATTACAATTTTTTTTACGAATTTGAAACGCAATATATCCATTCAAATCATCAATTTCATCTTTTCAATACTTTACAGCAAACCAATTCATTCATGATCGTTATAAGACACTCAAACCCGTTAAAAATATTTAATTGATAAGCGTATAACATTCACTTACACTTGTGTTAACATACATCGTAAATATCACCCTTAAAGATGTACACAACTTAACACAAATGCAAATAAAGCATACAATTTCCATACAAACGCGACCACGAAAATTAATCGCGTGTTTATGCTGACGCTACCACGTTCTATGCCTGTATATATAAGAGTTGGGAGGCCGAACATAACCACACTTCAAGCGAGCGGCGGACAGTGAACAGCATTGATGTTAATTATAATATAATAATATCACGATTTTGAGGATTTCCTTCTTATAAGGTAAGATAAATTTTAAGATTCAGAAATATAAAGATATTTTTTGTTTTAACAAATTTTTAAAATAAAATTTTCAAATAAGTTTAAAATTTCCAAGGAATTAATTTAAATATTTCTTTTATCTATAAATAGTATGGTTTAATTTTTTTACTTTTTTAAATCTAAATTACATCAAACGGTTTCCAATGTAATATTTATAAATTTCGTCAGATCTAAGCAATTTTGAATTCAATAAAACGATAAGGAATGTACGAAAATTCAAATTTTCAATTGTGTAGTAATTTTACCTTGCAAATTGAATTTTTCTCGAAATAGGTTAAATTTAATTTTTAATATTTTCAACTCAATAAGTTCTCAAATAAATCAACTTTATAGTTTTATTTTTAACGAAACAATATTGAAGTGCTACGCGCTACGTGGCTACGCGGCTACGATATTTCGTAGCACTTGCGTTTATTTTGAGTGGTTAAAATTATCACGGTTGAATGCAAGATTCAAAATGGAAATTGAATAGGAAATTACGGTATAAGTTATTAATATTATTCATGATTTAGAACCGGATATAACTAAATCTTTGATATTTATTTCATAAGACTTAGAACTTTTATGAACTTAATAGTAAAATTATGCAACAAAATATTAAATTATTATGGCTGTTTATGTCATATACTTTCAATATATGAAAATCTACCAAAAAGTGTTCATTCGCTTAGTAAAGATAATAATTTTGTATTTTAACTTAGTAGGTACACCTAATTAGTTACTTTTAAGTTATTTAAATAAAATATCTGTAACTAAAACATCTTACCGTGTATGATGTCACCTTGCAGTACTTAATATCACTTCATTATTATTACATTTTTTTTTAAATTAATGAGTAATAAAACCGTACGAATCTGAAATCTTATTTATTCAATCAACAAAAAATTAATCTTATGAAGCAAATAGAATTTAAGAAAAACTCTGATATTATTATTCAATTATACGCTCTCTCTCTTTATTTCTGGTTGTAATGGAATTTCTAACAATTATCATTTATCAAATGATATTAAGCTTTCTGATATAACGGAAAAGTATTAATAAGGAACGCAGTAAGTTTCCGAATAGTTTAGTTCACGAAATTTACTCTACGTGTTTGTAAAAACTTAAATGGTAATTTAAATCCTATATATTTATTTCTGTATATGAGTTATGACCAACCAAATAAATAAAGGAACTTACAAAACTTTCAATCAATTCATAAAATTTAAGCCTACCGACATTCTATTGTAGTTATCTTTCTCAAACACTTTCGCCCGTGGTAGAATAAGAACCATCCTCGTACTTCAAGGAATATAATAAAAAAAGAATTTTCGAAATCGGTCCACCCGTTCACGCGTGATGCCGCGACAACGGAAAACGGGTTTCATTTTTATATATTATATAGATATAATTTAAAAAAAAAAAATAAAACAGACAACGATACAGTCTTGTAGAGATCATCTTCTTTTTGAAGTCAGTTGAAAAACGGAAATGTCAAATGGTTAATCGGATTTAGTATATTTGCGAAGTCTAGGCTAGACTGCTAGGAACAAACATTTAAGCAAATGCACGTTTGCTGTTAGACCAGATTCATAGAATCGGATAAAAACTCTTTTTACAATTCTATACGACACTTATAAAGGCGAAAGATTGTAAGATTGATTGACTACTGACTATATCTTAATCTAGAGAAAGAGCTAAATTATAATCATACTATACGTCACTTAACTAAATGCGAACGTTTGTAGGATTTGATATTTCTCTTTTATTTGGAAACGGCTGATCGGATCTGGATGACATTTTTTATAGCTATAGATTATTCTCAGGATTTGGATATTAGCTATTTATCCACGTAAAAATTAAGCTATGGGCTGCACTAAATAATTAAATAAATATTCAAAACGAAGAAAAAGCTTCCGAGTTCCGAGGTCCGACTTTTGAAAGCTGTCAAGTTAGTTTGCCATTTATCCCATTATCTTATCTTTCTCTGTAAGCATTTGGCTTTAGAGAATATAAGATACCAGCTGTGCCGTGCGGACGAACCTACGGGAAAAAGTCCGTAATAAACATGCCCATACGTCCAAGTGAACAGGGTGCGTGAAATCAAGACTCCAACGAAATTATCCGATCTATACGATTCGATAAAAATTCAACACAAAAAGCATAAGAGAGCCTTATTTACTAGACATTTATTTGGGCAAGAAACTGATATCCTTCCTCCATTCTATGATGAATATAATTCGGGGATTTAAACACAAATATAATAAATAATACTTACAACGTAACTCTTGATCACGTAATTAACACGTTCGTAAAACATCGGTTTCCAATACATATTAAGTTCATTTACATAATTATAAATCATCCTAAAATTAAGATCAATAGAAAAGAAAACCACCAAAGCTTTTTAATTAACGTTTGCACGAGGCATCGTTGAACAACAAAATTCAAGTATTAACAAAAGTCGACCAAGAAAGTTTCACGTATCTAACATAATATAAGAGAAATGAACTTTAGCGGGGTTTTCCAATTAGATTATCTGCGTTTTGTTTGATTTAAACATGTATAAATATAATATTATATATATTGTATACTAGCTGTGCCCCGTGGTTTTACCCGCATTGCTCCGCTCCTATTGCAGGTTTTAGCGTAATAAATATCCTATGTATCCTTTAGCCTTCCTCGATAAATGAGCTATCTAACACTGAATTTTTCTAATCAGATCAGTAGTTCCTGAGATAAGCGCGTTCAAACAAACTAACAAACTCGTCAGCTTTATAATATTATAAAATATGTAATATAGACAGTTATGCGTTAGGAGTTATCTAAATTAATTAATTGATTGATCATAAACACGCAAAAGTTTGCATATAGTACAAAAAGTTTCGAGTTAAACGAACTTATAGAGCGACAAAGCTATTACCTACCAATTCGTAATTGTTTATTCGGATTGCAATATCGTCAAAATTATTTAATGATTTAATAGAAATGTAAGGTTTATGAACGGTTTTTGTAAATTTAATTTCTACTGTTCAGGAAAAGAGAGGTTAATTCATAATAATTGTTATGATTATCGAATGCGTATTTAAATTTTAGATACCATAAAAAAATTACCTCAGATTATTTTTTTATTACGCTTAAAGATGAATTTTTCTAAAGACCCGTCGCAAAGGATTAAAAACACAATTTATTAACTCGGTTCGTAACATAATTGAGGCGTAAAATCAAACACAGGATTTAATTATTTTTAAATATAATCGTGCGCAACACCGGTAACCTTATTTAATAATTTGACTTATATTTGAAATCAAGTAACTATAGTCTAGCAAGAGCTTAGTGCATATATGTTAAAACTGAATAAAGCGTCTTAAGATTTAAGACTATACCGCTAAGCAGTTCTTCTATAGCCGATAGTCCATTTCAAACTATTCAGTTCATCTAAACTAGCCTTTAATATAATACTTGCATATTACACAATTTCTACAAAAAAATATAAAATAATCTTTTCTGTATACCCAAAATACGTACGACACTTTCTAAGAAGTAATTATGTCAGCTTTTAATACAAGAACAAAATCACAATCCATCAAAATTGAAACGCAACGAAAACAAACCCCATGTTCCCAATCAAATTTTCGGATCATAGTGCATTCAAAAGCTTTGTCTATGCCTCTACAACAATGGCTGATCCATCAGACATTTTGCGGTTTGACCGACCGCACCACAAGAAATACAATGCAACTCGCAGATTAACATCCTGTGTTATGAAATATATACTCTTTGACAGACATATTTGAAAACAAGAGCTAGATGGAACCATAGACTATACAATACTAGAGAGATGAAAGTAAGAAATTGTAAACGATTTCTGTAGCTATAGATTTTATAACTACACGATGATCAGGTTTATTTTCAAAATAATACCCATTATATTATAATGCACGTCTATATAATTAAGAGTGGTGTAGGTGTATAATGTTTATTTTTCGGTGATTAGCGAAGGCGAAATAAAAAAGAAAATTAAAAACAAACTCTTTAATAGATACTTATACATATTATACTCAAATTAACAAGAAGTTCTTGAAATCCATTTTCAAATCCCGCTTCTAAAAAAAGAGAAATTTAAAGTAAAAGAAAATTTAACTTTCGTCTGTACATAAGGTACCTACATACTAACAGTGAAGTCATCCAATACATTAGTTTGCAATGCATCTTTGCTGAAAATGCTTTTAACTAAGCTTTACTTGCGGCTTGAGTAACGTTCAAAGAAAATCTTCTTGAAAAATACGCTACAAATTATTGTTTAACTCCGACAAGACCCAAAAAAGGTTAATTAAATTCCATTGCATTTTATTGAGATTATTTGATTTTAAATCCTTAACGTGTATATTGATATATTGTCAATAATTTATAGGTATATATAACCCAAAAGTATTAATAAATCATATTTTTTAAGTAAAAAATATGATATATTAATATTTTGGTGCCTACCAGGTAGGTAGGACGGTAGGTACATGAACTCTTTGTTTGCAATATTCTATAATAATCATATTGTTCAATATTTTCTTGTGTTTAAAAGAACGTGTCAAACACATCGCATCTTGTTCATTTAACCTATTATACTCTACTAAATAAAACTCCATTCAATGAGCATTAGTGAGCTTGCACAACTTTAGCTTTTGAAGAAACAACAATTCTTTGAGGTTTTTTCTTTAATAGTTTCAACATCGTGTTCAAGTTTTCTTTTGTAAGTTACAACTCCTGCATCCAACAGTCCATGACTTGACTGAAAATTATCTAGAAATATAATGCATTAATTTTATAAAATTTACAGACTTGTGAAATTATGAATGCATGTGAAGCTTTGTATAGTTGAAGTATTGCACCTGAATCTGACGCTGTTAACGCGGGAGCAAATTTTTTAAATTAACCCATCAAAAATCAGAAAATTTGTCGTTATGACGATAATTTTATAAAACAGTGTTTTCAAAACAATTTAAACGTTCCTCTTAAAATAAACTACACGCTGCATATACTTCCAATTTATCATAAATGAAATTGAAACTGCATGCAGTCTTTATTAATACGATTATATAAACTTTGTGTCGCAGTATCTACTCTATGTACGAAACCTGTTATTCAGAAATGGACTAGTTTCTTTCAGTATACCATGGGGGATTTCATACAAAAACTTTATTACTCTACCAGCCGTATATTGCCTCGAAAATGTGTTGTTTTATTACTTAGTATTGAAAATTGTTTTCAAAATGGTTTATGGATTTAAGCCGTTATCTTAAATTAAGTATTTATTGATTTGTAGTGAAAGTGAAACTCAATTTTAGTCAAAATTTGATTTGGTAGTAGCTATTACTTCTAAAATTATTTGAATTACAATAAATTATATATATTTGTGTTATTGTTATCAAGAAACAGAAAATATATTATTCACCAAACCAAATAACTAGATTGAATCGTCATTTTTCCCTTAAATAATTATCTAACTTCAACCGTTACACCTAGACCTACTGTTACGCTACCTAACAAACAATCTCATTGATACAAGTGTAAAGTGGAAAATTCCAAGCAACGTCACGGCACCTCACTTGTTTAAAGGGTAAAGGTAAATTCAGCGCCCGAGCTATTAAAATTGTCAATATTTACGAAGAAGAGACAAAGAAAAACTTCAAAGGAATGCAGAAACAATACCGTCGTAATGGACAAGTTCAGATGAGTGCCTGAATGAATTTAAATTATTGAGTAAAGGGTCGAATAATCGGATTCCACGCGAGAACCATTATATTTAGTCGCAATTTGTTTACCAGATAAACAGCTAACGTAGGATCATCTGTTTTATTCTGTACTCTATAAAATGTTTTTAAAAGTACGACGACACAAACTTGGCTACTAAAAGCTGCTGAAACAACTAAAAGCTTTGAATGCGTGTGAACCAATAAGATTTACGGGAAGTAAATTAAATAATATTTCTATTCACAATAAAGCTAGAATATAGATTATAGGTATACCCTTAATACGTCAAAGAACACGTGAAAATCTGAAATAGTAGCCGGACTGACCAGGATGTATGCAAATATCTGATAAATTTAGGTATTTAATAATGATGAATAAGGAGTTCCTAAGTGCAAAATAACCATGACAATAGATCGTTCATCACCGAGATTAATTATGTTTTAAAATAGAAGTTAAACTCACCGCTAAGTATTTGCCCTTTCTTTACAACTTTCACGACAAATTTCAACAATAGTTTTTAAATAAGTAAGTACTTTGAAAATTAACGCCAACATAATTATAAGATTTCGAGGAGATACTCCTAACCTCCTAAGCGTCCACGCATATTTTCCACGGGTTATCATTGTTATATTGCTGTTTAATAATATTGATTCAAACTATTTATTTTAATGTAAGCAAGTCTTTTAAGTGACAAAACAACGTGAAGGCGAGTTAAAACTATCTCTTCAGCGTAAGGCGTAAGCAAGTAGAGCCGCAATAGGAATCTACCGAAATTATAAACATAGCATGTTAACAGTGTTTTAAAACATTTTTCACGTCTCTGCAATAGACATTCTCATCTCCATCTCTTTTCTTTTCAGTCAAATGCATGACTTTTATTGAAACGTAGGTACCAAACAACAAATCTGTATTGTGCAATGAAAACTACTGCAGATACCTACCACTTAACTACTTTTCATGCCATATAATATTATATACGAAGAGGTAATAACTAATAGGTATGAGTAGGTACCTACTAACTATGAAAAATCCTGCGTAGGTTAGGTACATAAATCATTTCAATTCCATGCTGCCTTTTAGGTATGTCTCATTTATTACAAACGCATTACGCCTTCCAAAAGTCATTTTACAAGTTCTTATTGTAATTATCTTTTTATGAAAAGTTAAAGACGCCACAGAGCGCAGATAATAATTTTAATTTTTTGATTAAAAGTTAGATTACTTATCTACAACAACGGTACTGTTATAAGTTGAACGGGTATTTTGCGTCTTATTATTTTCAAAAGGTTATCTTTTAATACAAAAAAATCGCTTACGACTTGTTTTAGATTGGTTTGATGTCAAAACTTCCGAGCTACGTTTTGCAACTCTTTTCATATTACATTTATAAAAAAAACTTTCTATATTTCCCTTTTATTACAATAGTTTCATATAGTCGAAGAAAGTGTGGCAAAATTGGAATAGATTTATGGTGGAAAGTCTATTATGTACTGAAAGTTAAGATTTCTTAATACTATCTACAAGTTTATGAAAAATATAAATACCCTAGTTCAGAGAAAAGTAATTAACGTCTAATTAGATCTCGTTAGCAAACAAAAATATTATGTAAATGAAGATCTGTTATTCTTATAATACACAGCTGTAAAACTTTTGTTTTTCTTATGAAAGAGTTTTCATTTGTGTTGTTTAAACTTGATATAAGTGTGGGTTATAAATAATATAAGTGTTTAATTACGTCCATGTTTGTTATGCTCGAGTTCTTATTGTATGTATGTAAATTAAGTTGAGAGAACTTTATTTTTAACAATCGCATTTATTAATAGCGACGTCTTGGCGTTTAGAATCAGAGGTACGTTACATTTGAATTCAACTGGTCGTATGTAGGTACCTGATGTTAAATCGAGATTCGGTGAATATTTACGTAATATTTTAATTTTAAATTTTGTTACATTTTGATATCATAGCGAGACTAGATTTAGAATTTTGACAAAGGCAATAACAACAACCTACACAATTAGGTATACAATTAAGCAACCTATCCGATGAATAACGTAACTAGATACCTACAACTAACAAATAAGAAATACTGACGAGATGCATTTTTTAAAACGATATATCTTAGGTATTTTTTATTAATTTTCAGGATCATGGCGCACTACTGGATCTTCATAACGTTCACCTGGTTCGGCACAGCAAGCCTGCAGTACATCAACACCGCCGGCGCTGATGGCGAGGCCCTCATGGACCCGCTAGACTCCACCATTCACTTCCCTCCCCTCCCTTACGTCAATTACTTCAACTACCCAAGAAATGACTTCGAAGTCCCACAAAGCGACGACAATATGGACCACAACGAATTCTACCCGCAAAACCACGATCCAACCGAAATACAAAGGAAACGACGCACCACTGGCAACGAGCAAACAGAAGAGCCAAAAGACCAGCAGTGGAAACCAAACCTGGTCGATGTAGACAAGACCCTGTACTTGAATAACGAAGATAGAGCAAGCCCGTTTATATTTCACAGCTATTCAGGTAAACTTGGCAGGAATTCTACCGATTTAATGAGCTCTATAGAGAAAAGGAGCTTCAGTCCTTGGGGTGGAAAGAGAGATGCCATGGAGCACATGTGGACATGGAAGAGGTCAGCCGGTATCCGAGAGCCCAGCATGCCGAAGCGAGTACGTTTCAGTCCGTGGGGTGGAAAACGAAGTGGACAAATGATATACAAGCCAGGATCAAAAGCCTCAAAGGTTATTTTCTCTGCAAACGTACCAGAGCTAACTCGTATTGTATCGAATTATTTTCCCAAAGCAGGACGCTTGGATATGGCCGGATTTCAATACATGCCAACTCTAGACAAGCGACATCCAATTAAAATCCTCGCGTTATCCACTCAATTCGACGAGAAAACAGCTAAAGAAGCTTTACCGTTCAACACCTTCATGGAAAGTTTACCGAAATCCTTTAAACTCGGTCATCCGTATTTAGACGTGAATCTGAAGAAGGATGGAAAGAGGAAGGTTAAATTCAGCGCTTGGGGCGGAAAGAGATCTCCACCTATCATCGGCCCCATATGGACTCCAGCGCCTCAAAACATTAAAGACTCGACTTTAGATACCATTGTCCTGATCCGAAACCACGAAAATGACGATTTATCAAAGGTTCTTTAAAAACTAAACGTTTAAAACGACTGGAACTCCCGAACATGAACACCGAAACGTTTTTACTCTTTTATTATAAAATATACGGCTTTGCATAATAATATTTTTGTGTAATTACGGTAAACTATTGATATGAATATTTAAATTTTAAACTATGTTCGGGAGAAAATTTTGTCTTCAGTAAAAGGCTGGGTTTGCTGAAGACAAGAGGGTACTAAGTCATAGAATAAGCAATCAAAGATAATTAAATTAATGATTGTAAAATGTACTTTAGTCAATTTGTGATGCCGTTATTGTAATTGAGTCCAAACGCACGTATATCTACATGTTATTAAATATAAATTATGCGCAAATTGTTAGTAATAAAACAGTATTAAATTATGACTAAATTATTTGCATTCCCTATGTCTTTTACTTCCATTATTATTTAATACTAGAGGTCCGCCCCGGCTTCGCCCGTGGTACCTACATGTTTAAACTATCCT
>CAJQZM010044605.1:0-10566 GCA_907164665.1 Colias nastes
CTTTGCTGGTCAGGTGGAATTCCTTCTTTGTCTTGGATTTTTGCTTTTACATTCTCAATAGTGTCTGATGGCTCCACTTCCAATGTGATTGTCTTGCCGGTCAATGTCTTTACGAAAATCTGCATGCCACCGCGGAGGCGCAATACTAAATGCAAAGTTGATTCCTTCTGAATATTATAATCAGAAAGTGTGCGACCATCTTCCAATTGTTTTCCAGCAAAGATTAGCCGCTGTTGATCTGGGGGAATGCCTTCCTTATCTTGTATCTTTGCTTTAACATTTTCAATTGTATCAGAAGGTTCAACTTCTAAAGTTATTGTTTTGCCAGTAAGAGTCTTCACAAATATCTGCATTTTGATCTGAAACATGGAAAAAATACATTTAAAAATCTTATTTTAAAAAAGAATTTCAAAACGTTGCACAACTACAATAAATGTGAATCATCATAATATATTCCGATAAGAATTAGGTTTTGCAGAATATATCATTTTATTTATTTATAGTATTTTATAGATTCATTTCAACATATTTTGTTACGAACAGGAAACGACGCTATTAAAAATGTAGGTCATTGCAAATCTTAGTTGAAAATTAACTATCACCAAGTAGTAAGTACCTACTAAGTACTAGAAATTAGAATAAACGTCATACATTAGTGCGTCACTCTTCCGTAAGTATTTATTTTTCAGTGTAAAATTGTTTAAGGTACTTTAACAATAAGCACAAAAGAATCACACAACGTTAGAAAACAATTACTATTCCTTATGATTACATTTATAAATTCTAATAATCCATTAACATTACAACAATCACACAATGGCGACGTTTTATCGTAGGTATCTACCCCGTATATATTATATTACTCTATGGTATCTACGCAGTTATGTTACTGCACAAATAGTTCAATAATATATCAATGAAGAATTAGCATTAAAAATACGGTTAAAATAGAAAAATATACTTACAATGTAATTTCACCACCAGAATTTATCAATTTTTATTTTATTTGAATCCAATAATTATAAAAGAAAGTAAATGCTCAACGGGATGCAACACACGTTTTACTCTTTCGCTTTCTCTTTATAAAATACGGCCAATATTTGAGAGACGAACCTTTTTATAGACTTCATGCGTCGATCAATACACTTCTTGAAACATGGCGATGACTGACGAAGTTCACCGACTTTTGTTGTTTGTCCCTTTTTTTAATATTGAAATATATGAGATAGCAATAGATGATAAACAAGATTCTAGAACGTGGGCGAATTTTTCTTTGTGACTGTGTTTGTGACGTACCTATTTTGATGTGTCATATTCTGCGTACCGTTGTTACGATGTTGATGCAAAACATTGAAATATTGAAATAATATTATTGTCCTACGCAGAAACAAATTAGATTAGAAATGTATTTTAGGAGATATTTATGAGCACAGTGTCCTTATTTAATATTTATGTTCTACTTATTCTTTGTTCAGATCGCTTAATTAAGTTAGGTACTTAGCTTTTGTTAAACTAGTTAGTTAGGTAAGGGTACATAGTGCAAATAACAAATAGGTACTTCATAATACATATTATCATTCGAGAATGTTCTAGTGAGCTGTGAGCTAAATCATAGCAAAAATCTAACCTTACTTCCATTTACTTCTATAATTCTATATCAATCACAAAACACCTAGGTATTACCACAGACTAATAATAATATACTACGTATACAAGTATTACTAAGTAGTTAAGAACCTATTATTCACAAAATACCATTTGAATAGCCTTAGGTATTAGATATTTATTAACGCCTTCGTTACATTATTATATTATCCTAGGATAGGTACCTAGTAACCTGTTTTAGTCCCCTACCTAATAAACAGTTTTATAGATATTTTTTTAACCTTTATAGTACTTAAGCACATGTATGATGTACGTAACAATGTTTAGATACTATGTATGAACCTACACTATGTGCACGGTAAATTATGTTACCTATCACCTACCTTAACATTGTTAGTTGATCATATTGACTCCTGACTTGTCGACTAGGTACAGAGACAGAGACCCATGAGAACTTTTTGATAGGTAAGTGATCATAGGCAGATTTGTTTATAAATTATGTCTCATCTGGTTATCAGATTGGTGAAGGTCAACACCCCACGGTCTCCTCTACTATAACAAAGCAATACTTGTGAGGATAATGTGTTTTAATTGAGTCTAACAGGGCTACATATAAATAAATTCAAATAAAAATTAAATATTTTATATTGAACAACTATTTAATAAATAACTACTTAGTTTACATTTAACAATAATTATTTTCCAGGTTGTGCATCACTGGTTTCCCATGGTCTTGGACCACGCTTGTTCTCCCAGTTATCTATGTCTAGCTTTTGTATTTCTTCATAAGCATCTTCTAAAGTTGGTTCTCTTGCTTTATGAAGTCCCATTTTTTCAGCTTCTTCTTTGGTAACACCCTTAACTCTAGCAAACTGATACCTACAAAAACAAATACAAAATAATTACTCCTTATTGTTTGCCCATAAAACTCAAAAAAAATAGCCTTTATGCCATTCAGAAATTAAATGTAACTTTTACAAGGTACCTAGTGAAATAGTTTTCAAAGCAGTTTAGTAGTTAGAATTTAAAATAACAGAAATCCTCTCCAGTTGTAGTAGTATTTGCTGATATTATAAAAGATCAGAGAATGAGCAAGCTGACACAAAAGTATTTTTAAAACATGGAACTAGCAACAATTGATATTCCAAAATAAGATTAAATTTGTAAGCAATGGTGAAAGAGTTTTTTTAACTCAGTCTTGTAGAGTCCTGAGATTAGCCTGTTCAAACAAACTGTTCAGTGATATAATATTGGTAGTTGGTATAAAGTATAAGTTTCAAAGTGTAGATGTATAGTATGTCTATACTATATAGACAGATACTAGATAGACATACATTGCATTATTTAAGTACTGGGAATAGGGGAAAGAACATTTTATTGAAAGCCTCGATTTCGGATATCAGTAAGGAAAACAAAATTTGGGGGTTTTTTAATGGGGTTACATTAAAAATCAACATTTAACAGTAATAGTTTAATCAGTTTACCTAACTTGTGTCCATTCTCGTAAGCCGAATGATCCACCTACTACAAATAATATAAAAGGCAGCCCATACTTTACAGACTTCCTTTTACTTAGTTCTTTCAGGTTTTTAGTTAGTATATTTATTTGATCCATTATATTTTATTGCTATACATATTCATGTAACAATCATCTACAATAAATTTACATGAGGTTATATTAATTTATATTATTTCGCATGTTTTCTTGGCAATTACTCATGTTAATGTCAGCCTCACAGGTTAATGCAATGGTTAATGTCAAATGTGGATGGACATTGGAATTTGGACAGTCGGCGGACAGTAAACGTCAACTATCAAATTATGCCATAGACAGAGACTGACAAGAACAAGAAGACTATGCAATAGCTTTACCGCAGCAGTCCCCGAGTGCCACACGTCTTTTTTATTATTTTTTCTATATTGACGCCGTCTCCGCTTGCGTAAGTATGCTGCAGCAACTAAAAAATTTATAAACGGATTCATAATAATATCCCAAATTCAAACTCCGCTTCACAAATCCACAACAAATCCAGTTGTAGACGACTGTACCGTGGATCGGTCAGTATCGCACTACGGATGTTTTCATTGGCGCTGATGATCAGCGCGCTACGTGACTGACGGTACGCGACCGACGTCAGCGACAGAGGAATCCGGGCCTAAGTCTCAGTCTGTTCTCTCAGTCCCCGTTTTCCAATTACAGCACTAGAGCGCATTATGCGGCATAATGCTTAACGTTGAATGTTCCAACTACAGCAACGCTTCGCACAATCGAGCACTCATAAAAGTAATGCGCGTGAATTGATGCGTGCAATCGATTTATCGTTAGTAATTATTAATTGTTGGAAAAAATTTTAAAGCTTTCGTTTCATTGTAGTTTTTTCGAAATAATCAAAGTTAATTCAAATTGTGTTAAAAAAATAAATATAAGTATGGATGAAGCTAAGGGATGAAGGTACAAACATTGAAAAAAATGTTAATGAAATAATCAAAATCCAAATTACTTAAAATAACCGTAAATATTTTTCAACCAATTATTATGTATATCACTTTATTTACACATAATGAGGTTATTGCTAACTCTATGAATATTTTTTTTTTCAACACTGAACTTAGCGCAACCTGCTGGTGCGTTTCACGTTCCAATTAAGCATCAGCATAATTCGGCATTGTGCGCCACTGAGTCGCATTATGCTCTGTAATTGGAAAACAGCCATAGCACACATACAAACATTATCGTCCGACAGCTCACGGGCATCCGATAATATCCGATATCGGGCCGGACAATGAAAAAACAGGTACATAAATCATAAATTTTACTTACCCCGACATCGGATCGGCGTCCGACACCAATATTGGATCGGATAGTGTGAAAATGCTCTAACTTCTACGCAGGTTTGGGGCAAGAAGCTTATATCTTTGGGGCTAAGGCCTAAGGCCCCAGTACACAATGGCGTATGATTGGCCATGCCATACAATGCACAACAGTTGGCCACGATCACTTAGTGATCACACAATGGCTCATGGCATGGCTCGTTGCTGCGTGGCAAATGACTTGTGATGGATGTGGAAGTGAAGTATTATATTTATCTTATTGATATAATAAAATATTTCCCATGAAAACTTGAATTTATTCAGCATTATGTACTTATCTTTAATAGTTTAAAGTCACTTAACTAACGCTCAAACTAACGTTATTAAGTATTTATTTATGTACATATTATTTCTATAAGAAGAATCGAAATTATGTAGGTAGGTAGTATCTTTCTCAAAAAAAAAAAAATAGTTCTCTATGTTATTGACAGCAAAGACCATAAACAAACTAAGTAAATTTATAAAATGGCGGATCTGTATGAGTGACGTATGTGTTGTGTTTATGAAATTGTAATTTTTTAAAGTGTTGTGGATAAAATATGAATTGAACTTTATAGTATATTCAACCTTTCCAATTCTTTTTGCGGTAAGTTTTAAATTTATAATTCCTATCCTTATTTCTTTGTATTCAAAATGGTTTAGGGCTGTTACGCGATGGAGCAAATTGTAGGCGGACGGATTGTGAAGTATTACTTCGTGCAAATAATATTGTCATAGAGGCCTATATTCACAGCAATACTTTTCTTCAAATGAAAAATGATTCAATTATCTTCTTTAGACATAAACATTTCTGTCGGGATAATGATTGACCAATCTTAGTTTCCGTATTCGAACATAAATCATGCAAATTTTGCAGGTAACGATTGTGTACAGTAAATTAAAAAGTTTGAATTTTTTTTTTCATTTCAATATGTCCTCTTTTATTATAATAAATAAACAATGGAAATCTAAACATATTATATAAGTAACAGAAACAGAAGGACACAGGAATAAATTTTAGAATGCACTATTATATTGTAGGTGTTACAATATAAATAAATTGAAATGGAAAAATAATGATTAAAATTATATTAAGACATTCATAAGTTATAGGTGGTGTAATTAACTCAACTTTCTTTCTTTTATATAGATTAAACTCCTGTTTTTTTTATAACTGTGTGTATCCAAATCCGAGTTGCCTTTTTTCCACAGAATTTAACAATCAATGCAATAAAATTATAACAATTTTTTTTTAATTTTTTTTTTCAGTATTAATATGCACACCTATTAGAATCCATATCTATAGGACACAATGCAGATAACTATATCATCATATTTGGTGTCATTAATGGGTACTTCATTTTTAAACAGAGGACTTTGATTTATACTAAATAGCTGCTGTTCAATAATTTGGATAAATGAGACTTTATCTCTTTCTCTTCTGTGTGTATTGGATAGATTTTGTCAATGTTGTATTTTGTAGACAGGGTGGGTTTTTGAGACGGGTCAGTAAGGTCAGGTACCTTAACCTGAAGAAAATTATGCCTGTGTATGTTAAGCTGGTGAGGTGTTGTGACCGTTTTTTTCTGAAATAAATTTTCTGTTGCAAAATAAGTAATAATTTTAATTGATTTATCGTTTTTCGATTTAAAATGTATAGGAAACGTTTTTGGCAATTTCTGTTTTTTCTACTAGTCAAACATAAAATGGTCCCACATAGAGTATTTTGATCCCCACATGAAATATGATTGATGGCTAAAAAGTTTTTTTTTTTTTTGTTATTTTAGCCAGTCTGTTCAATTTCTTTCCAAAATTTGTCAATACATTTCAGAATAACTTAAAAGTTATAGATGGTCTCCTAGGAGTGTTTTCCTGTAGCTGTAATGGTAAAGGTACCTGCCCTTACTGACCCATCTCAAAAATCCATACTGTATCACTTGCAACACCATCCAAAGGGAAAGTACTTTGAATCTTAGAACTGTATATAGAAAATTTTACTTAAAGAAAACACTCCATTGTTTTTGAAAAGAAACAATCTTTGTAAAATTTTTAATCCTGATTTTTGTCTCTGCTTTTGGCTTAATATATAATGTTATTTTTACCAAAATTCTAAACCATAAAACATTTTCAAATGAAAATATAATACATATTGTAGGCTCTATCTTAGACCACATCAGCTATGCTTACCAGAAGAAATTTTAAGTTTGTGTCTATATCCAGCCTAAGGCAAATTAACAAACCAAAAATAATTGAAATAGGAATTCTTTAGTTATAAATATAGTAAAATACAAACCTTGTATCAATTAATATGTAAATTTTAAAAGGGAACTATATTTTCTATCACCAAAATTTATATTTGTCATCAAGTTGTATCACCTAATAAATAGATCTATCACCACGAAATATTTTCGTTCTCAGATAAACAAAAATTGTTCCCAGGTATGAATTATCAAATTTATGTTAATACTAGCTGTGCCCGCGACTTCGTCCGCGTGGAATAGTGACTGCATAGTAGTTACTACTTAACCTAATTATTGAGTAAACACGGACTACCATAAATAGGTAAAAGATCTGTTAGTAAAATTTATTACTAAACAATAAAAAAATAAATTCCTTATTAATTTTCTACGTAAAATGTCTTTTAAATTATGTCATATTATTTTTAGGCACCAGGGGGGAGGGGAGCAAATTTCTTTTCCTTCCTTCCTTGTATGGATGTTTTTAACAATGTATCGTGCAGCAACTGATCAGCTTAATCGATACTCAGTTTTTATCAAATCCAAATCAGATCTTTCCTGAATCCTGTCTCACGCCTGTAGTAACTAAACCGTTTAGACCGTGCAATAAAAATTAAATTAAAAAATAAAACAACGCTACGAAGAAAAGTGCATAAATAATAAAAGGAATAAATAATTTCACAAACTTCCCGAAGATTTTTAAAAATAAATACCATTTTAAATATTTATAAAAAAAAACAAAGTCGTCGGGGCTGCCATGCCAACATTATCATTAAGTATATATTTCATTATCAAAATAAATGGTACTTAATTTTAAAGATCGTCGGGAAGTTTGTAAAATTATTTATTCCTATCGGTTTCTTATTTTCATGTAATATTTTCAAGTGAGCGAGACCTACCTCTACTTCCATATTACATTCCTACATCATATTGATATCTATAAGTTTGTTGCTCCTTGACATATTTTAAGTTGGGCCGTAACCGTGCACAAATTGTAATGGACCACAGTGGCAAAAGAAGTGGTATATTTAGGAAAAAATATTGCCAAAGGCCTGCAGGCCTATGTAGCTTTGAGTAGAGTTCAAAATTTCCAGGGTGTGGCTATCCTCTCGCTCCTATATCCCCCTCTTCTTTCACAGACTTTCAACCCTTCCCTTTCCACCCCTAGTAAATGGGAGAACCGATTTTGATGTAAACCATATCTAATTGTACCTATATGTACAGTGTACACGTCATATCCTGTCGTTTGATGCTCCATTTGGTTTATTTATCCCCACTGTCACCCCTAAAAAGCCCTAAATGTAATAAACGGATGAACCGATTTAGATAAAATATGACTAATTATTGTAATTCACACATTGGCCTTTCATATTTTGATATGCCGCTTGAGTATATTATTTGACCACATTAGATTTTTGTTCATTCCCACTTTTACCGCTGTAATCTAACAAATGGATAAACCGGATTGGATAAAAATATAACTAAGTGTACTTCATCCGTTATGCACTTTCATTTGATATGACACTTGGGTATATTTGACATTCGTTTTTTTCATTTCCACTTTTACCCATATATAATATATGTATAATAAATGGATGAACCGATTTTGATTAAATATGTCTAATTATACATACTTTACACGTCATGCCCTTTCATTTGATATGTCACTTGAGTATATTTGACAAAATTCATTTTTTTATTACCACTTTTATACCTATATCAAATAAATGGATGAACCGATTTTGATAAAATTTGACAAATTGTTACTGATAGGTCGTTCACTTTCATTTAATATATATATATCACTTAGGTATATTTGACAATTTTCGTTTTTTTCATCCCCACTTTTACCCCTATATACCTAGGTATAATAAATAGATGAACCGATTTTGATACACTTTGTCTAAGAACCAGCGTCGGAAAATATGCTGCCTAACAAAAAAACCGCATCTAATTCGGATTACATGTTAGCGAGCTACCGTGGCACAAACAGACACACACACACAGACACACATAGCGGTCAAACACTTATCACCCATCTTTTTGCGTCGGGTTTTAAAAATATAATACGACATAATTTAAAGGACATTTTATGTATAAAATTTACCTAGAAGTAAGCATAATTCTAATTTGACCCCCCACCCCCACCCTTGGGGACTTTCGATATGATCACTTGGACATAATATAGGAATAATAATTGAAACAGATAACTTACGTTTTATCGTACAGTGTACAATAGAATGCCTTAGCAAATGTTCGCCGTGAATACTTAAATGGTCATAACTTTTTTATTTACGAACCGATTGACATGAAATAAACACTAAATGTTAAATGAAGATTACCACAATATATTAGTGAAAACCGCATTTAAATCGGATAAGCCGTTTCTGAGATTAGCGTGTTCAAACATACAGACAAACAGACAAACAGACAAACCGACAAACAGACAAACAGACAAAAAATTTTTTAACTACAGTTTTGGGTTTGGGATCGATTTAATAATAACACCTACTCATTTTTTTTTACATATTTTGATTGTACAGACACAACTTTTCTAGAATTTTATTATATGTATTGATATGTGTAAAATAAGAGATCGATAACCAATAAAATTATATTGCATTACATGAATATAAACTTCGTTCTTATAATAACAGTTTTGTTACTTAAATAATAGCTCTGTGCTCAGAATGGTAGATCTGTCACCAAATAAATCGATTATCGAGCCCTGACTGCAACTCCTTTTTATTTGATATTTTGTCACCAATACAGTAGTAACATTTTATTTCGTTCAGATATTAAATTAATAGTATTCGTTACCAATTTAATACATCAATTTATAATTTTAATGAAAAAATGATCAAAGGGGCGGAGACAAATTGGCGCGCTTTAAAAATTGACCAATGATGACCAAATGATTATTCAGTGGTTATTATTTTTAAGAATAAATATTGATTATTTTAACTTTAATTAAGTGTTTTATCTACTATTCTGCTAGCCATAAGCCAGCTATTTTAAACCAGCGCTGATTGTTCAGTGGTAATTATTTTAAACAATAAATATTGATTATTTTGACTTTAATTGTTTTATTTACTACTCTGCTAAAAATTTTATTTAAATATAATTTATACTACCAGTGGAAATTTAGAACCTTGGGAGTCTAGTTAAGTAGCAGAATCTTTTGGTTGAAACGATGATGACAACCCTAATTTTTTATTTGAACTTAATGCAATTTTCTAGTAACATAATATGATTTATTGGTGATCTCTTTAAATTAGTTTGCTTATATACTTATTAGGACACACCTATTATAATACATACAAAAACATTTATTTGGTACTAGACCTTATATCTCAGGATTTTAGGTGATTTATTGTGGAACTGATTTTGCATTGTTTGGTGACTACATTTTGGTGACAGATCTACTATTTTGAGGACAAACCCTATTATTTAAGAAACACAAAACTAATTAAATTGGTGATAGCTTAAATGATACCCATTTTAAAATCTCAAAATTAGTACATGTAGGTACATTATGGATAGGTGAGGAAAAATGTCATCTATCCCAAAACTGATATGGAACAAAGCTGAGTTCTTCAACCTAAAATAAGGCGGAAATGAGTTTGTCTGTCTCTGTGTTGCTGATCCATATGTGTTGACAAACGATGGGCGCGTCTGATGACATCATAAAAGCGGCTATTACGCGCTTCAATTGTATTTTTTTTTTCTTCTAATATATTTTTTTATTAAAAATAAGCGTTAGTTAGTAGGCAAGTTTGGAATAGTGCACGATCTACATTAATACGTGTTAAAATAAAGAAAATTTTTATTCAGAATGAAAAATTACAGCTCGTATAAATTATGTCGCAAGTAC
>CAJQZM010044636.1:0-12359 GCA_907164665.1 Colias nastes
ATATTATTATTTACAGATATTTGGTTACTGGAACACCATATAGAAAGCTATCATTCAATTTCCGTATATCAAAAACTGCCACTTCAAACATAGTGAAAGAAGTGTGTACAGCTTCAGATGTGCTTATGTACCTGCCATTTAAATAGTTTTCGACCTCATCGTGTGGGTTACTAAGGCTAAAAGTTGCCTGATCTGAACCTTTATTTATATACTTACATATACATTTAATGGCTTGGACAGAGTGGCAATACTCCACGTTTATATGAGCGTTAAAAGTCTTACAAAGTAGCGGGGAGTATGGAACAATCCACCTATTATCTATCGTCACCATGTTGCCCCTGATTTGTAGCATAGTGCTCCGACCGCCATTTCCTGTATCGCGCCTACGATAAACTGTATACCCATCCTCTCTGGTCTGGGTATCGTTCATGAAACGGCGAGGGTATTTTTTTGTGCAGACACGGTTTTCTTCATGCATGGTGCAGCTAAATTATGTTCTCCGCAGGGTCCATGTACCATATTTTTAGTTATAATGTCGTGTAGTACCGGATCAATTTGTTGATCGGGTAGCTCCGCAACTATGACACTGTCGATCTCATCTTTATTTTCTAGCCAGAACAGCAAATGACAATGGTTGTATTTTAGTTTCTAGCCAGAACAGCAAATGACAATGAGGTAAACCGCGCTTTTGCCACTCCACACTTGCCATATAACATTTTACTTTACCGAATATCTGTTCTTTGACAAATAATTTGATGAATTTCTTCATCTTTAAATGAAATACACGTGAAATTATGTCATGACGTTCGTTGTCCTGGTAGCAGCTCGGCTTTTATTTCAGGTCATTTAAGTGAATCTATCGCCCGTTCTAGCTCTGCCGTGGACTCGTCAAAGACACCTAGTCTTTTCATAGCCGCCTCGCGGCCTTCTTTCGCTTGTCGTGCGTTCATCGTTTTTCGAAATTGCAGTTGTTGACGTTGTTTCCCACTTTTCTTGCGTAGAGCGGAGGATGACGGACCCTCCATGGATACAATATTTTGATGGTCTTCCATATTTTGTTACGACGTACGTTTAAACTCGGAACGTAAATTGTCATTCGGGGTTACATGTAAAAGTGACAAATAAGTCAGGTCTACCATAATTTCGAACGTACGTCATCGCGTCCTGCGTTTTCTCGTGCATAAAACGCGGAGAACCCGTAAATGACGATGGCAATATGACATGTTGACCGATATTTGATGGGTCAACATTTGCGTCATGATTTAAGGCATCTCTGAGATGAATGTAGTCATCAGCCCTCAGTCTTTGTTGATTCCGTCAAATATAATTTAATCTTTCCGATATCATTTTCGCCATCATGTCAACACAATATTGACTAAATAAGTCTCTGTAATAATGTAACGGATTAAAAGAGTTAGTTCTAATCATTAATCTAAATGCATAAAATTACACATACACGAAACAGTTTTCACGAAAGAATTTTTATAAACTGTATAAGGGATTGCCTCTATAACTCCAGAAGTTATAGAGGAATTCAGCTCCAGAATTCTCAATTGTGGCATGGATGCTATCTACATCGTCGTCATATCCGTATGCCCTGGAAGCAGATAGTTCATTTGTATGGTTTCAATGTGTTTTGTTTCAAGCAGTGCGCTATGTATGGCGGCTAAAACTATTTTGTTTTTATTCTGCCCAGGGCACGAGTCTGAATAAAGAATTGAAATTTAAATATGTAACTACTCAATGACTTTATGTATATAATTATTGGCTCTTTAAATTTTTATTATTTATATAATATTTTTATTAAATTGACTAAGTAATATAATTGTAATTTTAAATCTGTAATAGTAATGCTTGTTTGATTTATATAATGGCTCTTTAATTATTATTGTTATATAAGGGATTTTAAATTAAACGATATGTGTTTCTTCTCTGAAAAAAGATAAGACTTTATTTTAATTGCACATTTAACATAGTACGTATTACTTTTACATTAACAATGTTACTAAAATGAAAAATTTACTAACCTGAAAAAAGAAACGACACTTAAAGTTCAATTTAACAACTTTAGTACACAATTTAAACAGTTCAAAGATTATCTTTTTAATTTTAATTACATAACACATCACAATTTTATCTTGCGTCGATCGCCATTATTAGTTCTCTCGCGACCTCGGTCGTAGGTATGTCTCACTAATGATAAACTTTTTTATATTGTCTGTGCCGAGCGGCAAAATTCAAATCTACTAAACTTTAATACAAAGAAATGAAGTTTCTTTACAGTTATATACCTAATATTTTTTTATAAAATGACAAATTGTAAGTAATTGAATTGTAATGAACATTGGACGCTGTAATTTCCTGTAATTAAAGGTACAGTAGATTATGTATTTTAATAAGATGTAATAAACGTGAACTGTGTCCTTTGTTGGAAATTCTATAATAAATAAATAAATAAAGTCGACTAACAACAGATGATGGGTTGTTGGCACGAAGTCGCTGAGGTAGGATTTTCCATTCATCGGGATGACGTAACTTGTAGAAGATACTGCCGTCTTTATATAAAAGAGCTCGTATGTCATTTACGGTCGGGTCTCCAGATTTTTTACCTGGACGAATGGAATCAATGCAAAAGTCATCCTCATAATTCTTAAAAAAAGTATAATCAACATGATGAACGTGTTACGGTTGCTTAGGTCGTGCTTCCCTCGTGCGACTAATATAATCAGTTGGTGTATAGATAGGGGGACGAAACTTTTTCTCTAACCTCCTGAGGTCCGGTTATTTTGACTAGACACTATGGACGGACGTTCTTTACAAATCACTAAAATGTTGGGGTTAAAGACGAGACTTTGTTTCTTGAACAGTGCTGAAGATATGAGTTTTTTTGGATTTTGGTCGGACCAAATGTGTATTGGTAGAGTGTAAGGAATATTATTGTCAACTTTTCATAACCCTAATTTTTGTTCTTTATAAAGTATGTTAGGCCTTAATGACATGTTTGCATATATAATTAAAACCAATTATTTTATTGAATTTGAACGTTTTAATGAGAAAAATTAGCATTTAATCACATTTAATAAATCCTAGTAATAAAATAGACAACTTTTGTTTAAAACAGAAACATAATTTTTAATCAAAATTTTTAACGAAAATGAATATTTTTCTTAGGAAAATACGTTAACTTGACTTAAAAATTACTTTTTAGATAGGAATGTATTCCCTGATGTTTTTATATGCCCAGGGAGTCTTACAAGTTACTATCAAAATCCACGAAACAATTTCGTTTATGAGTAAGGCACAAAGGCATATTGCGATTATTCCTGCAGCGCTTCTGCTGTGTTCCCATATCGGGTAAATGATTTGCGGAATGCAACCGTTTAGCCATGGAAGGCAAAGGTACTACAGGCGGTGTTCCTCTTTTTCGGGTGTCATCTTCGATCTCCTCATTTTCTATTTCATCCATTTCCTCTCTTCTGAAAGTATTTTCTAAAATAATTATTTCTGCTACTTCCAGCTTAAATTCTCTCAACTGCAGGATTTTGTGATTACGCCTTCCTTGTTCTCTATTATCACATCTATATTTTATCCAAGAATTCACGATTGCAAAATCAATCATATGGCCTATGAAACGAACTGTCCATTTGCGTGTACGTGCTCTTGCTGGACAAACTTGTTCTCTCTGAGCCCATCTGGGACACTTTCAATCAAATGGGTTACATTTTCTTCAGGTATTTGCTCCCAACAGACTTTAAGAGCATTTATGAGATCCTGTTGGCTGTTTACGTTGCTGTAATATGTTGCTTTGACGCTCCTTTTTAATTGATCCCACACATGCTCTATTGGATTAAGGTCAGGACTCATGGCTGGCCACGGCAGAACTCTTATATTGGCATCAGAGAGTGCGCTTTGAGTGATACGGGCTGTATGTGTGCGGGCATTATCTTGCATTAAGATGAAGTCTTCGCCAATTCTTTGTGAAAATGGGATCACGTGAGGCCGGATGACCCGTTCGACATAGGTAGTAGCAGTCACGGTACCTTCATCAAGAACTACGAGCTCCGTTTTGCCTCGTAGGCTTACGACGCTTGGACCTCCAAATCAGTCTGATCCGTGGACACAAGGTTCAGAAAAGAGTGTGGAGTAATGCTTTCAATGCCTTATGAGGTAAGTTCTCTTTTCATATCAAAAATCAAATCATTCACATTTGTGTAACTAGTATATTCGCAACTTTTCAGCTTGAGACAATCTACTTTTTAAAATAAAATTAATTAAAATTGTCTACACGTTTCTTTCACCGATAAAGAGTTACAATATTCAGTATAATCGATTAATTGCACGGTGTTGTATCTGTCATACAGGGCAATAAATGCAACGCAGTTTTCATATCAAAAGTATTCATTGTTAAAATAGTTTCAGAGTTGGATGTATCACTTTGACATAAATCAGTTATCTCGTTATATAAAGCGAAAAACTGTGTGCAAAAACTATGCACTAGTCCTCATCAAACTTTCTTAAAAAAACTGTTTTTTTTTTTTTAAGAAAGTTTGTTTTGAAATATGTTTTAATTTATATTCATTTAATTCATGTCTATACAATTAGATGTTTATCATGTAACTGATTTCTTATAAGTCTAAACAGTCCGACGAACTGGAGATCGTGTCTTTCGAGAATCAATTAAGGATGTCATCACACATCGAGACAGTGTTGCGTGAGCTTTTGCTAAGCTCTTTTTGTGTAGGGCGATATACCCAGCGGTGATCTACGTGACTAGTGTTAGAGGGATTTGTTAGATTGTTAAATTGAACTAAAGCCTTTGATCAGACATGTCTTCAAGGGTATATAGTATGTTTTTTCCATTTTTGCATGTTTGTTTGCCAGTTGACAAAGGCCTCCAACCTTTTCCATTCTGGCCTTCCGGCCGTATTATTATTATACCCTCCATGTGGGCAGACATTGCCGAAAAATATTTCGACATGGTCTGGGCTAAGTTTTGAGTAACGCTTTCGAGTGTTGAGTAATGCGGCTTTCAATACATTTCAGAAATCCTGGGAAGCCACTTTTGCATTTGCGCTCGATGATTGGTTTTTTGGTAACCTTAACACTTTTCACTTCACTTTTTGTTATTGACTTCTTAGGTTTATATAGGTTTTTGGCACGCGAGTTTATATCAAACAGACGTTAACAACCAATTCAAGACACGCGTTTGACAGCATATTTTTCTGCGAGTTTTAACAAATCCACTATTACAGCGGTTTTAAAATTAAGTAATAAAATAAAATATCTCATAATTTTGCGAAAATAAATACTCAGGAAGTAAAAAAAAAATATATAGGTAAAGGGAGTCACGACAAAAAGACAACAAAAGTAAACCTCACAAACTGACACATTCACATTGTGTTGAAATAAGTTTTTAATGAAAACGGAACGGAAAGAAAAAAAGAAAGAATAATCCAGTTTCATCAGCATTAAAGATTTCCTCTGGTGCGTACCCTTCGCACAGCGCAGGGCACTTATGAGATAGCCACTCTTCAGGAACCTACCGCTTCACCGCAAACTTTTTCTGCCGCAATATTATGACGAGCACGAAAACGATGTACCCAAGGCGATGAACACTCAAAATTTTCCTTACCCGAAAGACATGTCAAATTTTCCTTTTTGTTGCAGAATCGGACCAATTTGCCCTCTGATGTTTAAACCATGTTAATAAATTTTCACTATTTCTATAGCATCTGGGGAAGGAGAAGGAGGTTTGGGGCCACCCCCAGTTTTATTTGTCTCTCGCCTAAACAAGGATATTTCTTTTTTGGAATTTAATTTTTGGCACTTCCATTGGTTTATTAATTGTTTTTTATCCCTCATTCTCACATTTGCTAGATCAAAACTGAAAAATAACAAAAAGTTTCAAATTTCAAATTCAAATGATTTATTGTGATTCACAGGTTATAAGGGTTATTACAATGTATGAGGTGATCTGCCATGTGGCTTACAATTAAAAAAAAATGTTTTACAAATGTTTGGATACATCATTAAGGTTTATAAGCAAACTAATATACAAACAACACATTACTTACTTCTCTGTTATTTCGTCCCAAGCCTTTGTTTTTTCCTTATTAGTATTAGTTGTTAAATCCCTATTTTCTATTAGAGTCAGATAGGGTCGTAAAATATTCTTAAACAGTTGCTGTAAACAGGGTACATCTCTATGTACCTCCGTTTGTAATAATGTACCTCTGTACATTATTACAAACGAAGATAGAGTTGTCAGTCAAAGATATCGATTGAGGCGCACCTGCCGACAAGTGGCTGAACTTATATTTTTTATCACATACCTACAACTAGCTAGAATGTATACCCGTAGTACCCCCTTGTTTTCCTTTCTGCTTAAAATTACAAATTGTGAATGTTTTCAATAAAAAGGCTTGGGTAGAGACTGTATATTTTTATTTTTTCCTCTTTTCACAATATATAAAAGCCATTTTTTGTACTTCATCATTTTCATTTACATCTAGTTTAGTGCCATTTAACAATTTATTTGTGTCTCTGCACCAGTTACATAAAAAGAAATTACAAGTGAGATTGACCATAAAATCTTCTGCAGATTGTTTGTGCTCATTACATTTAATATAATCAAAACTCGTCATCGTGAATAATATTATTGTCTTGATGTAATTTTTAATATTATGTTTATTACTTTTATTACTTAATATGTAGGTGACCACATCTTGTATTTCGGAAAATGATTGAATCAAATCATTCCCCGGGTATGTCAGGCTTTTTTTTGCCAAGTTATATTCTTTCAGCCGTACAAATAAACGAGTTATAACATTTTATGACAAGAATAAACTAATAATAAGGAAAGATCATACAAATAAACACGTAATAAGTTAAACCTACCATAACGTCGTAATAAGTATTCATACTAATGCTATTTCTTAGTTATTCCGGCTGTCACCCTAGTACAAGTCTGACATAAACGAATAATAACACATCTTTTGGTACTTTCTGTAGTAAAGGTTGTATGTAATTTAGAAGCAATTTTTAAAATAAATTCGAGATAATGTCAATGAGAGCAATAAGATAAGTAGAAGAAGTTGAACAAATTAATAATTTCATTATTGAAATGGAAAATCCTGTAAGAAATATCAAAACATACAAAATTAGGAAAAACCCCTTTGATATTTATAATGATAATAAGTGTCGTAGAAAATATAGATTTTCTAAACCTGGATTTATGGCTTTGGACCAGTTATTTGGCAATTCTCTATATAAAGACAGACGTGGTGGTGGTTTATCTTCTGTTCTCCAGATATTGATAGCTTTGAGATGTTGGGTTCGCAATCAAGTAAGTGTGTACCTAACTATATAGTTTTAATTCTTTCAATAATGTATCACAAAGAACGGATCGGCGGCCGTTGATACACACTTTCCAAAATAACAATAGTTAAATATTACCGAAATCAACCCCTAGGTACATACCTAATACCACGTTGCGTAGAACATAAGTACATATGTGGTGTGTCGGTCGGTCAAATAGTATAAAGACAATAGGGTACCCTTGGGGAGGAAAACTATATTTACGGGAATAATAGTTTACAAAAGATTATATAAAAGGATACACTTTACGAAGTAGGTCACCACTGTTGTACAGCCAGGCACACTACGTCGCCAATAAAACACTTATCAAATTATAAATCGCGATCCGCGCGTGAGTGCAATATCTCGAGGGCCACAACACCGAAAACTGAATTCAGAATACAATTAAAAATGCAACGCGATCCGCGCGTGAATTGATGCCACTCCCGTCGGCCGATCGAATACAGAATAATAATCGAATGCGAATGCCGCTCCCGACGCGGTCGGCCAATTGAATACATCGCGTCACACGCTACCCTCAACCAAGAAATATTATTTTATTTCTACCTATTCCGAACAAATAATAAACATCATTTTTAGAGTAACCCACACAATATATTGTTGTTTTTGTAGTATGCTGTGCAGTGTGCAAGCAATTATGTAGGTACTAGGTAACTAACCTAACTATAAATATTTTGATTAACTTTCAGATGCAAGATGATTCTGGAGATATTCAAGGTTTGACTCAGCAGTCTGTCTCTACTGTATGCAGTGAGACCAGATTAAATTTAACAAAAATACCGAGGCACCTCAAAAAATACTGAAATATACCGACTTACATATGACAGATATACCAATAAAAATACTGATTTTCTTAACACGTTTTATTTATTCATCCTCGCAATAAATGTTAGAGTTACATTTTAACATCCTTTTCGAAGGATTAAAATTTACACAACCTCCTTCATCCTTAACACCTTGCTTTGTTTTTAAAATTGCTGACACATTTTTGTTTATAAATCTGTTTCTTTGGTCCGTTTTTATTAAATTTATCTGTGAAAATATGCGCTCGCATGCAGCATTCGACACCGGTATACATAGCAGAGATTTACTAAAACTAGTTATATTTTAGTATTTTAACATGCCATCACTGTTAGAAATTTTCCCAACTTCCGCCCAAAATTGTTCACATGAGATGGGTTAGCCAGTGCTCGAAGATTGTAACAAATCACTTACTTCGCGATCAAACTTTAGGGTTCTATATTCTTCGTCAATTTTTGTTCTGGAAGTACTTCGCATGGGAAAGTTTCTATCTGCGTTTGCAACTGTATCTGTACATAATTTAAATAATTGTATGTCATATTTGTGGCGTTTGTTCGGAATGTATTGTTTCATAATAAGCCTTCCTCTCCAGGGGATTAGGCTTTCGTTGACAAATATCTTTTTACCGGGTCTAAAATTACTTATGAATTTGTCCATCAATGTTCTAAGCTTATATAGACGGTCATCACCAGGGTCTAGGACCTAGACTCTAGGTCATTGTCCGAGAAATGAAATTTCAAGATGATGATGATGATTCGAATTTATTACGTGACATTACTGTTCTGGCCAGTAGTAGTATACAGCTTATGTGTTCGCCAATAATCGCGAATGCAAGGTATAATCACCTAACCCATCCATTCAATGAGAGCCAGAAATCTATACATTTCCTTGGTGGTCACAGGTTTCCAACTCTGTAGTCTAGATTTTGGACCAACATCGATATTGTCTGCTGTTAGACTTTGGCAAGCATAATGGTTAGTTTGATTTATTATTAGTTGAATTATCATATTATGTCGAAAGAAAAAAAAAACGTATGTATGAGAAAGGAATGAAATTAATACTTATATGCTGTCTCACTACCATTTATATCATTGGCAAGGCTGGCTTCTTCATCTACTAGCCGAGAAGTGAGGTTTTGAATCGTTTGACTACCTTCATCGAGTGACAACCATGCCTGTCTAAATGAACGGTACGTTGATGGTAATGTACTTAGAATTTTTGTCATAGCTGCTGTGTCACTGATTTTCTCACCAGTCTCCCGTAGCTGCTTTGCCAAGCTTTCTACCTTGGACACATGCTGTGCCATAGTATCGTTGACACTATATGAATATTGATAAAATTTTTCATGAATCAACATCTTGTTGTATTCAGATTTTTGTTCCTAGATAGCTTCTAATTTTGACATAACTTGTTTGGCAGTCTCGCAGTTTTCTATTAAAGATATTTGGTTTAAATCCATGGACGATGTCATCATGAACATGGCCATGCCATCATCTTTGTCCCATTGCACTTGCGAACTGGTTTCCGTAGGTCTTGCCTTCTCTATATTCAATCCTTTTGCTCGTAATGCACATTTAACTTGAAATTACCATTGCTTAAAATTTCTTCCGTCAAACTTCTCAATTTTCATCGAGTTCGCAACCTCCATTTTAGGTTAGTTTTTACACCGGTTGTAATCTTGCTCTTATATAGACTTCCTTTATTGAAAATATATTTTAAATATGCCTGGGCCCATAATCTATTGTGATTTGGTAATATTTTCAATAAAACTTCTTCTTTACAACCAATGTTTTAAATAAAAGTTAAACGCATACATTACACAGCACAGAGCAAGCAAGAAAAGGACAGGTAGCGCACCAAGTGTCAAAAACGAGAAACTCAATTTGTACATTAACATAAACTACATTATAAATTTATACTCAACAATAATGTTCATATTTATCACTATTAAGTCATAATTATAGCGAATAAATAAAAATTAATTTTTTTGTTTTGAAACATTGATTTATGTTTTAAAATTCTGATTTTATATAAAGATTGTTCTTTAATGTTTCGCTTTTCGGATTTACAATAATAATGAATTTTTATAGTTATTAGTTTGTCTATAATAAAAAGTAAATGTTCTTTACATTCTATTGTGTGCCGTGTGATCTCATTTTATAATGTTTTTTTTTTTTTTAATATTTAGCTTATGCTTTATAGTTGGAAACACTTCGCTGAAATGTTCAATCCTAGTTTCACTATTTTATACAGAAAATCACTAGATCTACTCACTAAATCGCAAATGTTTTCATAAAACAAACTTTACAAATTTCAATTAGCTCTCCGTTTACTTTAAAATGATATTTGTGATTCATAGTTCTTGGTTTACGCTCTCCACCAGTATTCCGTACGCAGTATACGCTGAGTTTTTAGCATCTAAAATGAGTGATGATAGGTATGCAGAACGCTTGTCGTAATTGCCCAATGCCCATACCTCATTAAAAAGTGTCGTTTGCATTTCTAAGCTAATTTTAGTAGAACACTTTTTACGGCAATCTGATAAGGCGATCAGTAGTAGTGATTCGCGGGCGCAAGCGCCGCCAGAACCCGCGAATCAGTTGCAAAGGTTTTGGTGTCGTCTGAGCTCGAATCTGCGATTGTACGTTCACGTCTGTCTGAAGGTCTTTGTTCCGAATATAATGGCCAAACATTCCTTTTCGGTGACGTGAATAACAGTATTGCACTCAGCTTTGTTTAAGCTGCGTGAAGCGAAAGCAATTGGACGATCCTGTCCAATTGGGCCTTGAGACAAGATAGCGGAAATAGCAAAATTTGAAGCGATCCATTTTAGTGTAGGATGCACGGTTTCGGAGATGTGCAGATCGATTTAATCGTCTATTACTCCTTGTGAACCTGATATCCGGTGGGTCTGTACCGTCATTAGCGTCCCATTGTTCACCTTTTCCTATTATCTATTGTTCCTCCAACACCGTCCCAACTCGGCGTTCATATCTATTACTCATTGTGCACCTCGCTATAAACACATTCCTTCATTTTACTGCCATTTTTATTTATAAAATGTTGTTGTTTATTATCTACTGGTTTGTGTGCTTATGGAAAATGATCACAAAATAACGTTTCCTAAAATAACCTAAGTACTTTCTGTTAACTAAACCGAACTTCGGGGTGTCCCTGATTTCTTGCTAAAGCGAGTTTTAGATTTGGCGACCATTTGTCCATTTTGCTATACAAAAATAATTATTGATGAACATTTGAATTGTAGCCTTATCTGCTTTTAAAATAGGAGCGAAACATCTCATCCACTAAAATATCGTTGTACAGTGTTCCCTGTAAATATGCTCGTAAAACTATGCATTGAATATCCCTGAAACTTATATAGCAAATACATTAAGCAATATACACCACAAACTGAAGTCCAATCATTATGAATCCTATCAACATTCCAGTCCCATCTCTTACAATTCCTTTTCAAAAACTGGAGATGATATTTAGGATAGCATCTACGACAACACAAACGCCCTCGTATACAATATTACAAAGACAATAGCAGAAAGTGAAAAAGTTAAAAAATACTTTGAATTCGACAAAAATCATTTGTATTCTGTTTTAAATATACCATTAAATATCCATGCGCTTCTAAAGTTGCATCCCTGTAGGCGTCTTCAATGAATTTTGGGTTATCTGGTGACACTTGTCGTGCTAAATATCTTATTTGAGTTTTATCTCGAGGGTTTTTATAATAAATTATATAACTTGAGTAAAGAAATGTCTCTTTGACCTTTACCTTGATGAAATAAATTTTGTGTTCAATAAAATACACTAAGATTCCGGTGATGACTACCTTTTGTAAATACATATATCCACAATTCTTCCATCAGACTCTCTCATTAGATCATCAATAATAATAAGGTGTGGGATTTCACCATCAAACATATTAAGATTTCGAATTCCTTGATGATAGTTAACATTTGGTAAATTATATAAAGGCTGCATTTCATCAAAGCAACATGTGATCTGATTAAAATCACAATTACATATTTCTTTAACTGATTTTATTAAATTTGTTACAAAATTTGACTTCCCACATCCACTTGGTCCTGCCACAATAGCAGTAAACGGATGGATAAAGTGAAACATTTCACACGTCTAGAGTTTAAAGGGATGAAATAAAAAAAAAA
>CAJQZM010044666.1:0-14388 GCA_907164665.1 Colias nastes
TTCCTTTTTCTATGTACTTTTCTTCGTTGCGTTGGGTTTTTTTTTTTAAATTTAATTTTTATTGCATGGTCTAAACGGTTTATTTACTACAGGCGTGAGACAGGAAAGATCTGAGCGCTGAGGAATCTGAGCGCTACGAAAAATCTATTTTTTCATTCACTGATCTCAAAAAAAAAATTCCAAGGACCAGAACGACAGGAAATTTTAATATTTTATTCTAATTGTGTTTTGCACAATTTTGTTAAATTGCGACTGGATGAAAATTTTGTTCGTGGTCGTCGTCGTCGTTGGTAGGGTGAACAAATCCTTAGCAAAACATCATACATTCATACGCTTATGTCAATTAGTATCGATAGCGGATTCTATTCCTTTGCGTTTTGACGTTTATCTCGGCGCTCAGTTGCTGCACGATATATTGTCAAAAACATCCATATAAGGAAGGAAGAAAAATAAATTTGCTCCCTTCCCCCATGGTGCCTAAAAATAATATGACATAATTTAAAATAAATTTTACGTAGAAAATTAATAAGGCATTTATTTTTTTATTTTTTAGCTCAGTTTAGTAAAAAATTTTACTAACAGTTCTTTTAATTATTTATGGTATGTTTATTCAATAAAAGTTAAGTAGTAACTACTATGCAGTCACTATTCCACGCGGACGAAGTCGCGGGCACAGCTAGTAAGGAAATATAACAAAACAAAGCTTCTTTGGATCATAATATAAACAATATGTATGATTTATTTATAAGATAACTCACTTCAGGTATTTGGTCAAATTTTTCTGTTTTTAGATACTTAGATAAGTACTTAGATATAGAATATAGATAACATATATACATAATTTTTTTTAAGTAGATATTTTTGAAGTGAAACTTATTTAGGCACGTTGAGAGTAAAATTTAAATGTCGCATCATGGCAATATCGTCACGTCATGGAGTAAGGCGACGATTTTGGTATCTTCGATTCTTTCCAAAGATGTTTCACTTCTGACACGTGTCCTCGGCACACACGCTCTTTTTTTATCTAATTATTCTATATATTTTTTCTCCTATTTATACAATTTTCAATTATGCATTTTTATAGAGAAGCCAGTGTCATTCTTGTGAATAATGATATAATGTGCAAATGTTAATACTTTAAGATGGATTATCAGAGTGAATTTAGAATACCTTACTTAATTACTTTTTAATATTATGCCAATTGGGTAACCCCTTATTTAGAGTTTTAAAAATGTAATTTTTGTTTAGAAATAAAATCAAAGATAGATTCTTGAAAAAATTCTTATAAGAAATATCTGTTTCATTTCTCACATAAAATTGAAAAAATTTAAACATATATTATTGTACTCTAACTTATTTACGAAATAAACTATTTCAGGTACTGGAAGACCAACGTGATAAACTTCACGAGAACCTCATGGCAAACAACAGTAAGTCTATTTTTTGATCTAATACAATAACATATTTTTTTTACATGGCACTAAACATTTAGTATATTAACAGTCATTACGAACATAGATAGTTAAATATAGAGTTGTTTAGTGCCATTTTAAATTAAATTAGGCAGCACAAAGTGCTAACTTGAGAGTGTTTTGCATGTAAACAATTTTTCAATTTTAGAAAGAATTATCATAGCATGTGTGGGAGATTATTTTATAGATCTTAAAGCTATGTATAAAACGGGCAAGTGGCCGGCATGATTGAACTAATAAAAATATCAAAGATCATTTAGTAGAAGATGAATAAAAGCACAGGATAGTGCGAAAGATATTAGCATGTATCGCTCAATTTCGGTGGTCTTTACATTTCTTTTTTATTTTCCTTTACATTTTATTTTTATTAATTTATTTCATATTATTTGCATGTTTATTTTTCTTTTGTGCCGTCCTTATTAAGGGGGCGGTGTTTTATTATCTATTTTTTTTGCAATTCCAAATTGCACTGTATATTTGTATTTATGTTTTATTTTTCTTTTTGTACATATGCATATTTTTTATTTACGTACCCTTTACACATTAACATTATCCCATTCAATTCGAATGAATTCGTTTCGCACTAATTTGTACCAAATTCTTTTTAAATGGATTTTTAATGTTCATTAAAAATTCATTAATGATCTTGAGTTGAAGCTAAGAATGCTGAGTGGTCAGTGTAAATATTTTAAGAGGTTCTTATACATGCGACTATTTTGAACCTTGCATCCTTTTGTATGTATTATACTGTACGACGTATAAAATTTGTTGCACCATGTTTAAATGTATGTTCTCTGCTTAAGTTGGTAGTATTTTGAGACTCGAATGCCACTGTTACGAATTTACGATACTGTTTTTTTACATTCATGTTGTTTACACAAAAATTTTCGTTAATCGCATTTTCATTACATCTTAGGCAAGTTGTAAAATATTTTACGATTATATGTGTTTAGGAATGTTTTATAGTGAGAATGCTAGTTCTGTAATTGCATTTCAGTGTCTGAAAAATGGAAAAAAGTATGCGGAAGTGAGTAATTACGTGTATTGTATGTATTCGGATGTAATATGTGAATTTAGAGCTTATTATTTATAAGTTTACCGCTTATTTCGTTTGATATATAAAATACTATTATTTTTAAAATACAAGTTAACAGTCGTAGTCGTTTGCTACTTCGGGCTTATAGTTAAAACTATATGCTGGTAACTTGCTTTTAAATAACATTGTTTTATAATTACCTAGAGCGACTTACAGGAGCGAATATTTTTTTAATAAACATTGAACTGTTTTTAAGGGCTTGGGTTAACTTTACGGATTTCGTGTAATCTTTATCTGATATTATAATCTTCTGTGTATTATAATCTTTGACATAATATAGAAGATACCGACTTTATGTAAAAATACATAAGATTTATTATATACTATTCTTTACATCACAGAGTAGCGCTTAGATAAGAACTGTTCATTTTATCTGTCATAGTTCGTAGGATACTTTATTTTAGTTAGAATGGAAAATCTATGTAATAGTCGATTGTAACACAAGTCAGTATTTGTGAAAATGTGTAATTATGCACCAAATTGTCGGTCATGCAATAATTTGTACCACAATTGATCGCAATCACTGCCTCGCAGACATTCATAGCTTAGTCATATCGAGCTTCCATATTGTTCATGCTTCGTGCTTCTTATTTTTATTATTACTTTTTTATTTATATTTTTTTTATCTCTCTCCTTATTCCTTTACTAACGTCCCGTCAAATAACCGAAGCGTGAAAAGTAGGGAGTCACAGAGAAAAAAAACGTAGGACACGCGCACAGGGACCACCAGAATAGATAGCGTCGCGCGACGGTCGAGCGGCGCAAGATAACGATTGACCACGGTCGTATTTTGCAGAATCGGTAACGAACCGAACGCAAGATCGCAATGCGCTCGGGCAGTTTTATAATTTAACTAAAGCGAAAATAAAAGAGGCCGCCCGTCGCACGGCCCGTTTGCATACTATGCCGAACGCAGGCGTCGACTCGTACGGGGACCCGGGCGGGGGTACCCCCCCCACGCCGACGTCGCCGGTCTGCGACTCGGCGTTCTCGGAACAGCACGGGTGCTGGCCGTGCGAGCAGCGCGCGCTGACCGACTCGCAGCCGTCCAGCGGCCGCAGCTCGCCGCGCTGGGACGACGACGACGACGACCGGCTGCACCGCGCCCAAGGTCACCCACCCCGCCACACACCCCGCTTGATCGGCATTTGAGGCTTCGCGCGCTTTACATACACTATTTGTAATAGTTATGTCACGTGGTACGTTCTATAAAGAAAGAACCACAAATTTATTGACATACAACCAAATGTGGCAATTTGATATAATTTTTAGTGTTACGTGATACAGTCTTTCTATCCAGAAAGAATGCCCTGTCACGTGGTACATTCTCTTAAG
Source organism: Colias nastes (assembly GCA_907164665.1). Classification (NCBI taxonomy): domain Eukaryota; kingdom Metazoa; phylum Arthropoda; class Insecta; order Lepidoptera; family Pieridae; genus Colias; species Colias nastes. Next base: position 3,904 of record CAJQZM010044666.1, read on the forward strand.
AAAGAATACCACCAAATTTACGAATCGTATTCCTGTAAACATTTATCAAAAGTACAATATTTTGAAACAAAAACGCAACAAACAACAGTAATGTTGCTTTGTTTTATTTACTGGGCAAAAGAACAACGTGCAATTTCAAAATTGATTCGTGAGTGATGAAAAGTCTCAAATACCCGTCAATTTTATAATCCCGCTAGGCAGAGTAGGGCTAGATATGGTATCCATGTCCGCTACACTGGCGCTGCCTGTACACTATAGGAACTGCGAGGTCGGTGATTGCGAAACTTAATCATTAATGTGATTCACTAACAACAGGTGGCGCTAGTTACCTTGTTTCGGGAGCGCCATCCTGAATTGGAACGTATAACATTAATAATAACGTCGAATTTAGGGTGACGCTACGTTATAGACCAAGCTATGTTACCCAAATTCACGAGTTTGTATTTTTACGTATTGTAAGCATCTGTCGCTTGGCTAAATTCACGATTATACCTTATGTTTATAAATACAATATGTGTGTACTAAAGTTGTGTTTGTTTTATTTTATTGCGCTTTTTTCAGAACAATGAAAGTAAATAAATTATAATATATTTATTGTATTTATAAATTATTGAGGTATTGCGTAGTCAATATGTAATACGCTATAATAATGTGATCTATGTAATACCAATAAAATATCCTCCTACAGCTAAGAGTCATTGTTTCGCTTTTATATTGAGTTTGCTTTTATTTTGTGTTTAAATATTATATTAAAAACTCGACTCACGTTAGGTTTCTGACGTGTTTTATAATATTATTTACTGTATCTAGAAATAAACGGTTCTTACAAGCCTTGAAATGTGTTATCCATATGATCGGATGAAAAGGTATTCATCACTACTATATTTATGACATAATAATCTTACACCGGTTTAAATATGTTAGGAGTTAAGACGTTAAAAATCGTGCACGTGCACGTTTCTCCTATGATATAATACTCAAGTGTTTTAAGATTTAAAAACTATGAAATATTTTTTACTTTATAATAATTTTAAGGGTTAACGGTTTGTGTTCATGATTTTGTCTTCATTTTGTGTTTTTTAGAGTTGCTCTATTTAGCAATTCAGTGACATTCATACAGTTTTTTTTTTCATAATGGAAATTAAGACGATCTTAAGCCATTTTCGACATAAATGTTCTTTTACCTTTATACGCAAAACTAGAGTGAATTTCCTTCGCAAATATATTTTTGCGATTTTTCTAAGTAAGTAGTTAGGTACGGTATCTTAAGATAGCAGTCTGCAATTTTTTTTAACCAAAGATTTGGAAAGTTGTAGTTGATGAAACCCAAGTTCATTATTTAAACATTCTAATAATTATTAAGAATTAATTTATTCATTAATAAATGCGATAAATTCATGTATTTCCGAAAAATAGAAAATTCAACTTACGACATTATCATCAAGGTACGATACTTCAATTTGATTTTCTATGAATATAATCTTTAGAAAATCAATCACATATCTGTTATATAAAAACTATAGGAAGTTTTATTATATGCTCCAATGTTAAAGTGAAGTACTACATTTATATATATATTACACATACTATACTTTTAAAATCATGAAAACTGAAATTGTTTAGGTACACAAGTTTTTCAGAAACATGATATAGGTAGGTGAAGTTAATTTTGCATGTTGCATGGTTTTGCAACCAGCATGAATAATATTATCTCCTCTTGTGTCTTCCAAATATTTGACTTTGGGACCTTAAGTATTTCATTTCTAATTCTTTTTCTTGAATTTCTACATAACTAGTTATGTTCGAAGTAAATAAATATTGAGTATTGAATTTATTTCTAAGTTGTAGGGTATTGAAATATCCAGTCTCTTATTTTATTATGTATTTATCTATTTATTTAGATTTGAAAGATTTGTACTATATTTTTATAGTGGGAAACTAAACACAATATTTATTCTCCTCTGGGAACAGGGCCAATACTTGATACAATGAAAAAAATCATACTTAATGCAATAAACAAGTTACTTAATAAATTATATCATTTAATTTTTATTAGCTATCCGTTCGAAACTTCTAAGCGTTAAAAGTTTCACAAAAAAAAATAATATGATTACTAGGTACTTCAAAGATTGGCCTCTCATTATTTTTATTAAAAGCAGTGTCATTAATTAATTTAATATGTTTGATGAATGATTTGCATGATAAGTAGTTTATTTATGTCCTGTAGTTGAATGTTATAGGATGTTATTGCATGAGATTGGATGCATTCCGCTTGGTGATCACAATGCTGGTTATGTTTGATGCATGATTTTAGTATCTGTTCCTTTTCAAAGAGGGAAGATTTACATTGAAAATGTAAGTATTTCATAGTAACTTTGAAATAAAGATAAACATATAGATAAGTACTTACCTATATGTGGAAGTTGGAACTACAGATACCTCTATCAGTGTTACAATTAAAATACAATATTTTCTGAAGATTAAACAGGAGAAACAAAAAGGCAGCAAGTTCGTCTAGACAATGTTTAGCAGTGTCATAGATATTACATATTTACATTTTTTAAATCACAGAAAGATATTCAATGTAATGTATTATGTTGCTTATTTTAGGGTCGAATTTCCTATATCAAAATAGCAGTCCTACCATTGCATGTTGAGGTTTATGAAACACTTACAAAATTTTGAGGTTATCTTCCCTCTTTGTCTTGCCTTGGTACTATTCCTTGTGAGCATAGCGGAATGCAACCACTGTACCTTAATAGGTACGTACTTCCTTCGTCGTTTTATTGTGTTTCAGTTGGCTTCTATATTATTTTTTTGGTTTGTCCATTTTTGTTTCAGCACTTACCCAAACGAACTAAAATTTTTAAGTTTAAATTTGGCGCGAATTTGACGTTTTGTTGTAAAGATGATAATGGTACAGATTAAAAAGGAATTGTTCAATTTTATTACAGATATAAAATTTCTTATTTTTACTGTGATTAAGTTTTGCTATCGGAATAAATTTAATTAATGTACTACCATTATCAGTCGGTTACAATAAAACAATTACAAAGAACTATTTAAATCTGCTCTTTCCATAGATAAACTTTTGTTAAGTCTTAGCCTTAGCCATTGTATTAGAATCGATGTACTGCCATCTTAGACTGCCATTAATAATTTGAAAATGCAGTTCTTATTTTGAAATATGTTTTTGTATTAGTGTAAAATGGTAAAACGAGTACTTGTAAATATCCCAATTTATTTTGTAGATATATATTTTGAGGAAACGTTAAGCATTTTACCTTCTTGTACAATAAACCAAATTAATTAATTTTTCTTAATGTCCTATGGAATGAGCAATAATTGGTGAATTGAAATTTCAACCGTAATAACGATACACGATACATTTATCATAATATTTATGTACTATTGTTCTACAATTAATGTAAAAGTGTTCTAAATAAATCATTTTTTTATCTTGTTATTCAATTGTCGTATCGTTATTACCCACGATATCGTGTCGTACAGTCGTATGCAAGTAGTATAACATAATATTAATGTTTACAGGCGATCTGCCGACATATTTGACCCGTTTCCAATGGGATATGGCCAAGTATCCTATAAAACAGAGCCTGCGCAACATCGCCGATATTATCAGTAAACAGGTATTTATTTTTTATAGTAAATAATGTATTCCCACTCCTGTTTGTTCATTTTTTGAAGTGGAACTTCTTTAGGCGCGTTGAGAGTAAAATTTCAAGGTCGCGTCATGGCAATACCGTCTCGTCATGGAGAGCGACGATTTTGGTATCTTTGAATCTTGCCAAAGAAGTTTCACTTCTGGGTTCTGACACGTGTGCAGACACACGCTCTTTTTTTTAAATTTGTAAATGGTTAAAAGCTATAACTAGGTACTTAAAAAAAAGTGTCTTCTGATTGCAATAGTTTAAGGACTTTTTGTAAAGATCATGCGTTATTTGTTGTACCTATCTAAAAAGTCAGAACTTCCATTTTGGAAGTCGAAATTATATTTTTTCGTACTTTTTGTATTTTTTTGAACTTATAGGATGAAGTTCAATTACTGGTAATTAGTCTTATATTATTTGTATTATAATTTCCAGGTGGGTCAAATCGACGCGGATCTAAAGGTGAAATCATCCGCTTACAACGCTCTGAAGGGAAACTTGCAAAATTTGGAGAAGAAACAGACGTTAGTATGGTTGTTTGTTTTAATATTGTTTATTATAATAAGATTTTAGGACTTTAAGTAGGTAGATGAAAAACTTGAGAAGTTTTTAAGTTTGTAAATGAAGGAAATTTTCAAATCAAATACATATTTGCAGTATGAATACTGAATATAATGTCTCGAAGTACTTAATATTATGACTTTGGATGTAAATGTTGATGTAATCTCGGTAAATACTGGTTTGAATGCAAAAAAATCTCTTTTGTATAGTCAAATAATTATTAAAGAAAATATGCTTTATAACGTTACCTTACAATCAATTGAGTGAACCATCAACAACAAACATTCCAAAAATTGAAAAAATTTGGTACCTTTTGAGTCAAAGTTATCTATGTAGTTACAAGATAAAAATACAAGTAATTTATACAATAAATTCAATATTACAGAGGAAGCCTGCTAACCCGCAACCTGGCTGACCTCGTGAAGAAGGAACACTTCATTTTGGACAGCGAGTACCTGACCACCCTGCTTGTTATTGTGCCTAAGTGAGTTTTTACCATTTTAAATCGAATGTGACGGTAAGATTCCCTGTTTTTTTTTAATATGTGTTCTAAATTGAGCATATTGAGATATTTTTGAATTTTTAGAAATTGATTAGATGTTTTTTTTTTTCAATATTTTTTTGTTTATCTCAAAATGTTTCAATTATATGCAATACCGCTTAATTACTTTATCGGATTAAATTCTAATTAAATTTTTAGCTATATATTTTAACTCCTGTTTTATATTCATACTTAACTTATAAATAAACTTTACTGTAATAACAAATGCTAAATAAAAAATAAAAAAAAACTATTATGGCAGCGGTGGGATTCGAACCCACGCCTCCGAAGAGACTGGTGCCTTAAACCAGCGCCTTAGACCGCTCGGCCACGCTACCCGTGTGGGATAGCTGTAAATTTCGGGATAACATTGTCACAGTTGACAGATATATACGTACATATACAGTTAGGAAACTAAGCCCCTGCGATGAAATTATGACGTAAGCACTGTTATAGCTATAGGGCTGTTACCTTTTTGATATTTAACCGACTTCAAAAATAAAGGAGGAGGTTATCAATTCGGACTGTATATTTCTGTTTGCTTTTTTTTCACAGTTGATTTTGTGGTAATTTTGAGATTAAAACCCGTTAAAATACAAAAATGGTGTAGCCTAAATATGAATTTACAAGAAACAATCCGAATTAATACACCTTGTAAAGTAAATACGTTTTTATCAGTGCTATATTTCGAAATCTTGTTTTGTTATGGACGCCGAAGGCTATTTAATGTACCTAAATTATTTATAATGCTTGATATTTGTATTATACAAATATTCAATAATTATTTAAACCAGAATTTACAATACTTGTATGTAGGTATACCTACTAAATTAATTATTTTTAAAACGATAAATTAAATTAAATTAAAAAACACAAAATATGCAAAAATAAATTAAAATTATTATTATACGAGCATAGAACCTCCACCTTTTTGTTTTAGGATGAAAAAGAAAATAGTTTGACAGGCTTAGTGCTTGACAAAGTGGTGACGTCACGTATCGATAAAAAATACAATAATTATAATACATATCTATCTTTTTCTTCCCTAATATTTACGTAATTATGCACATAAATTTAAACAAGATTCTTTTAAGGTTTCCATTTTTTTTAGATTTTTGTGCTCTTCTAGATTGCGTAAAAAATAGATGCGATCTTTAAACAGACTGGACTCCTAATAGTGACTATTTGTAGCTATCATTTTGGTAGAAAATATGTCAACCATTGTCAACATAATTTAAAACTCATGCTGCCATATCTATAGAAATTAAAATATAGTCTCTTTTTAACTTGTAGTCAGATACGGTATTTACAAATATATTTATTGAAAGGGCTACAAACTGAAACAATCGATATTTATTTAATGTGAAGTGTATCCTTGACATCACTTTACAAATTTTTTTCTATACTATGTATCTTTGTCATTCAAAATCCGTGGATGTGTCACCCGCTACTATCGATCCCCCTCAATACCCTTAGGATACTCGTAAACACGCTTGCTTGTGTGCGTGAGCCATTTCGGACGTTTTGTATGAAGTTTCCTTACTGTATGTATCTGTATATTGTGGCATTGTTTTGTACTGATATTTATTTATTTTAACAAGAAGAATCGTTGTCATGGAGACAGTGACGTCGTAATTACAATAAAAAATTAGTTCCTTTTATTCACGGCAGGGGCGCTTTTCAAATTCCCATACAAATGCTTTCTATTCTAAAACAGACTTTTTTAATACATAAAATGAAATGTATTATATTATGCAATTTTACTGTGATAATTAGTTTATTGTGGTAAATGTTCTCGATACATTTTAAAATATCATTAGATTTAAGTAATTTAAAATTATTTATTAACATTAACAACTATGATTGCGATAATATTGTTTCATCCTGTATATAATAGTATAAAACTACTGTTAATTTAATTTAAATCAAATTTTATACAGGAGATTATTATTTATTATAGTTAATCAAAATAATAGCAATACCTTCATGTCCACCATTCAATAAGATATATTAATAAAATAATAATACGATTACCTCAGGTCGATGTTCAACGACTGGAACGCAAACTACGAGAAGATAACAAACATGATCGTTCCCCGCTCCTCTCAACTGATACACCAGGACAATGACTATGGACTGTTCACCGTCACTTTGTTTAAGAAGGTAATTTCCACTTGACCGCATTCAAACTCAAACATTTATTTATTCAATTAGACTTCTTATAGAAGCACTTTTGAAACGTCATTACATATTTTTAACATTTACCACCGATTCGGAAAGCAATATCTACGGAGAAGAATCGGCAAGAAACTCCATAGTTGCTCTTTCAACGTCGGGCAGCTCGAATTATCGACGATCACAGGATTACCGATAAGCTTGACCCTCTGTCATTAAGAAGGGACGTAGGGTCTCTCTGCATATTCTACCGTTTTTATTACGGGGAGTGTTCTAAAGAACTATTCGACCTTGTCCCTGCAGCACAATTTCACCACCGCACATTTATTTATTTATTTATTTATTTAGTCCCGTCACAAGAACCTCTACCATCCACACGACCTGGATGGTTGACGAAGCACAACTGTGCGCTTTATGCGCAACTTTCTTCCGCGTACTGCTGTACTCTGGAACAAACTGCCAAAGTCTGTATTCCCGAATAGCTTCAATATGGAGGCCTTCAAAAAGAGAGCTTATGACCACCTGAAGGGCCAATAAATTAAGCAACCCCCTAATCCACTCCTCTCCCCTTACCAGTAGGCAACACCCGTAACCTCAGTTACGGTAGTCTATCGGCGGCGCACTGTAAAATAATGACTAAAAATAAAGTTAAAATGTAATATTTAATTATTATTATACTCAATTATTTAACTTGAAAATAATAATTATTTCACCAATTTTCACTATAATTTCCACATAAACAGGTGGTGGAAGAATTCAAGCTGCACGCCCGCGAGCGCAAGTTCGTTGTGCGCGAGTTTAGTTACAACGAACAAGATCTAGCTGCTGGCAAGAACGAGATAACTAAACTCGTCACTGATAAGAAGAAGCAGTTTGTGAGTCTGTTTGTTCATTTATTAAATATTAGCCGATCGGGCTGACCTAGGGAAAACGAAGTAAAACATAGGCTATGTTATTTTCTGACGATATAGCATTGTCACGAAAGTGAAGTTTATAGTTGAAACGAAAATTGAAAATGTCCGACCTGTGTTGTGTAAAGCGTTTATTATAATTAAGCATTAACCCCTTATCGTGGGGCAATAACATACAAAGTGAAGTCCCATGTCTCCTAGTGGGGTAAGGAGCAGATGCATTATTCCTACATCTGTTTCACTGATCGATTTTCTTTAGGGACAAGTAGGTGATCAGCTTTCTGTGTCCTGCCAGACCGAGACATTTTTTTCTTCTTTGTCTCCACCGGGAACCGAACCCAGGACCCTCGGTTCTACGCTCACGCGTCAACCACTGTACCAAGGAAGCGGTCGAACGGAATAACATACAAAGATGAGATACATACACTCTTTATAAAATAAAAACTCTGCCCAATTGACGCTCAGGCCGAGTTTTTCTTCGGAACTTTTTTTTATTGTGAGGGTAGATGTTTATTATATTTCAACTTGCTTTGCTGATCGTACTTGCGGGAAATACCAAGTATTTTTATAGCATATTTGTTGTCCTGATGATATCAGATAATATTACTGTAATGTTTCATCCAAACCCGTCAAGAAGATTTGTTGCGAAAGAGTAAAAAATCAAATCAAATCAAATCTGTTTATTTGCACGTATATGGTCATACAAAGGTGTTAATATACAATATTTATATCACATATACTGCCATTGTAAATGGCGAGCAAAAATTTTTGAAAATACAATTATATTATCAATAATATAGGTACAAATTAATACATTCAATCAACATAAAAAAAAAACACAATAAATTACAAAATACATACAAAATTATTACAATTAAATTATATAAAAACATTAATGTCATTATCATTCAAATATTCCTTAACACTATAATAATTTTTAGCTTGCAGCAGTGTATATAATTTATTTTTAAATTTATTCGATGTCAATTCTCTAATTTTTATTGGTAGGTGATTAAAAATAGTGATGGCCATGCAATACGCATTGTTTCTATATTAACAAACATAAATACGCATATTAATAGGTTGAACATAATACGTTTTTCCGTTTTCCAGGGTCCATTGGTGCGATGGTTGAAGGTGAACTTCTCCGAGTGCTTCTGCGCCTGGATACATGTGAAGGCTCTGCGCGTTTTCGTCGAGTCGGTGCTAAGGTTGGTTATTTTAATGAGTTAATTATCTGAAATACATAAAAAATAAATATGTACATAAAAACGACGTGTGGCACTCGGGGACTGCCGCGGTAAAGCTATTGCATGCTATGCCTTTGTAGCGACACCTCGCTCTGAATCGCGCAAGCGAAATTTTTTCGCTACAGAGCTATATATACAACTTTCCGACATCATCCATTGGGGCCTTCACGGCCGGCCAGTCGAGTAGACTGGTCGAGAATTCTCCCTTTTTCGATGGAGGAATTCCACCTTCCTTCCTCCACACCTTCAAGCCACACCTCCGCCCGTCGGAGTGGGGAGCGTGAGGTTTTTCGTTACGGAATTTCTCGGTTCGGTCCCCGCGCTCAAGGCCCGCGATAGAAGCTATGCAATAGCTTAAAAAATAATATAGAAGAAAAGTAATGGGTAAAGACAATCAAATAATTATAGTAGTAAAAAAATTGCGAACATGCAAAGAAGAATAAAAGATAAATCTTAACTATTGAGTAACGATATTTTACTTTTACGAACGCGCGAACAAACATAGAAATATGGTGTCCTAATTGGCAATCGCACGCTGTGGTCGCGCGAATCAAATGTTTGTAAATTTATTTACGCGAATATAAATCGTAAGATTGTGCGATCAAAAATATTAAACTCGATTTGGTGTCCTAACTAGCAATCTATAAACATTTTGAGGCGTGCGCCTTAACATTCGCCTCGAGATTTATTCACGCGGACATAATTCGTAAGATTTTGCGATTCAATACCGTACACGATACCGTAGTCTTGTGACTCACATGTTCGTAAAATTGTTCACGCGGACATAATTCGTGCGATCGCGCGTATTTTACCAATTTCTACCAATTCTGGGATGGGAATTTTGCACTAGCGTGTCCGAACTATTGGAAAAACGTCAAAAACTCATGTTTATTTATATCGATTGCAATTCTATTATTTAGCGTTTCTGCCATTTGTTTAGACGCACTGTACCTTTCCCGTTGCAAACTGGTCCAATTCGCGCAAACATGCTCGACACAACACTCGAATCTCGCTCTTTTGGTAATTTTTGAAAAAAAAATATTTTTTGTAGAAAAATTGTTATTCTTTGTAGAAAAAAATGTTGTTTTTTGTAAAAAAAATGTTGGTTTTTGTAAAAAAAAAATGTTATTTTTTGTAGAAAAATTTTATTTTTTCGTAAAAAAACAATGCTTTTTTTTACAATTTTTTTGTAATTTTGTTTGTTTTCCATCGACCAGATACGGTCTGCCCGTGAACTTCCAAGCGGCCGTGCTCGTACCTAGCCGCAAGAGCAGCAAGAAGCTGCGCGACGTGCTGCAGCAGCTCTACGCGCACCTCGACCACTCCGCGCACCACGCCTCCAACACGCAGGACGTGAGTACACACCCACGGACACACGC
>CAJQZM010044667.1:0-13788 GCA_907164665.1 Colias nastes
TTCCTTTTTCTATGTACTTTTCTTCGTTGCGTTGGGTTTTTTTTTTTTAAATTTAATTTTTATTGCATGGTCTAAACGGTTTATTTACTACAGGCGTGAGACAGGAAAGATCTGAGCGCTGAGGAATCTGAGCGCTACGAAAAATCTATTTTTTCATTCACTGATCTCAAAAAAAAAATTCCAAGGACCAGAACGACAGGAAATTTTAATATTTTATTCTAATTGTGTTTTGCACAATTTTGTTAAATTGCGACTGGATGAAAATTTTGTTCGTGGTCGTCGTCGTCGTTGGTAGGGTGAACAAATCCTTAGCAAAACATCATACATTCATACGCTTATGTCAATTAGTATCGATAGCGGATTCTATTCCTTTGCGTTTTGACGTTTATCTCGGCGCTCAGTTGCTGCACGATATATTGTCAAAAACATCCATATAAGGAAGGAAGAAAAATAAATTTGCTCCCTTCCCCCATGGTGCCTAAAAATAATATGACATAATTTAAAATAAATTTTACGTAGAAAATTAATAAGGCATTTATTTTTTTATTTTTTAGCTCAGTTTAGTAAAAAATTTTACTAACAGTTCTTTTAATTATTTATGGTATGTTTATTCAATAAAAGTTAAGTAGTAACTACTATGCAGTCACTATTCCACGCGGACGAAGTCGCGGGCACAGCTAGTAAGGAAATATAACAAAACAAAGCTTCTTTGGATCATAATATAAACAATATGTATGATTTATTTATAAGATAACTCACTTCAGGTATTTGGTCAAATTTTTCTGTTTTTAGATACTTAGATAAGTACTTAGATATAGAATATAGATAACATATATACATAATTTTTTTTAAGTAGATATTTTTGAAGTGAAACTTATTTAGGCACGTTGAGAGTAAAATTTAAATGTCGCATCATGGCAATATCGTCACGTCATGGAGTAAGGCGACGATTTTGGTATCTTCGATTCTTTCCAAAGATGTTTCACTTCTGACACGTGTCCTCGGCACACACGCTCTTTTTTTATCTAATTATTCTATATATTTTTTCTCCTATTTATACAATTTTCAATTATGCATTTTTATAGAGAAGCCAGTGTCATTCTTGTGAATAATGATATAATGTGCAAATGTTAATACTTTAAGATGGATTATCAGAGTGAATTTAGAATACCTTACTTAATTACTTTTTAATATTATGCCAATTGGGTAACCCCTTATTTAGAGTTTTAAAAATGTAATTTTTGTTTAGAAATAAAATCAAAGATAGATTCTTGAAAAAATTCTTATAAGAAATATCTGTTTCATTTCTCACATAAAATTGAAAAAATTTAAACATATATTATTGTACTCTAACTTATTTACGAAATAAACTATTTCAGGTACTGGAAGACCAACGTGATAAACTTCACGAGAACCTCATGGCAAACAACAGTAAGTCTATTTTTTGATCTAATACAATAACATATTTTTTTTACATGGCACTAAACATTTAGTATATTAACAGTCATTACGAACATAGATAGTTAAATATAGAGTTGTTTAGTGCCATTTTAAATTAAATTAGGCAGCACAAAGTGCTAACTTGAGAGTGTTTTGCATGTAAACAATTTTTCAATTTTAGAAAGAATTATCATAGCATGTGTGGGAGATTATTTTATAGATCTTAAAGCTATGTATAAAACGGGCAAGTGGCCGGCATGATTGAACTAATAAAAATATCAAAGATCATTTAGTAGAAGATGAATAAAAGCACAGGATAGTGCGAAAGATATTAGCATGTATCGCTCAATTTCGGTGGTCTTTACATTTCTTTTTTATTTTCCTTTACATTTTATTTTTATTAATTTATTTCATATTATTTGCATGTTTATTTTTCTTTTGTGCCGTCCTTATTGAGGGGGCGGTGTTTTATTATCTATTTTTTTTTTGCAATTCCAAATTGCACTGTATATTTGTATTTATGTTTTATTTTTCTTTTTGTACATATGCATATTTTTTATTTACGTACCCTTTACACATTAACATTATCCCATTCAATTCGAATGAATTCGTTTCGCACTAATTTGTACCAAATTCTTTTTAAATGGATTTTTAATGTTCATTAAAAATTCATTAATGATCTTGAGTTGAAGCTAAGAATGCTGAGTGGTCAGTGTAAATATTTTAAGAGGTTCTTATACATGCGACTATTTTGAACCTTGCATCCTTTTGTATGTATTATACTGTACGACGTATAAAATTTGTTGCACCATGTTTAAATGTATGTTCTCTGCTTAAGTTGGTAGTATTTTGAGACTCGAATGCCACTGTTACGATACTGTTTTTTTACATTCATGTTGTTTACACAAAAATTTTCGTTTATCGCATTTTCATTACATCTTAGGCAAGTTGTAAAATATTTTACGATTATATATGTGTTTAGGAATGTTTTATAGTGAGAATGCTAGTTCTGTAATTGCATTTCAGTGTCTGAAAAATGGAAAAAAGTATGCGGAAGTGAGTAATTACGTGTATTGTATGTATTCGGATGTAATATGTGAATTTAGAGCTTATTATTTATAAGTTTACCGCTTATTTCGTTTGATATATAAAATACTATTATTTTTAAAATACAAGTTAACAGTCGTAGTCGTTTGCTACTTCGGGCTTATAGTTAAAACTATATGCTGGTAACTTGCTTTTAAATAACATTGTTTTATAATTACCTAGAGCGACTTACAGGAGCGAATATTTTTTTAATAAACATTGAACTGTTTTTAAGGGCTTGGGTTAACTTTACGGATTTCGTGTAATCTTTATCTGATATTATAATCTTCTGTGTATTATAATCTTTGACATAATATAGAAGATACCGACTTTATGTAAAAATACATAAGATTTATTATATACTATTCTTTACATCACAGAGTAGCGCTTAGATAAGAACTGTTCATTTTATCTGTCATAGTTCGTAGGATACTTTATTTTAGTTAGAATGGAAAATCTATGTAATAGTCGATTGTAACACAAGTCAGTATTTGTGAAAATGTGTAATTATGCACCAAATTGTCGGTCATGCAATAATTTGTACCACAATTGATCGCAATCACTGCCTCGCAGACATTCATAGCTTAGTCATATCGAGCTTCCATATTGTTCATGCTTCGTGCTTCTTATTTTTATTATTACTTTTTTATTTATATTTTTTTTATCTCTCTCCTTATTCCTTTACTAACGTCCCGTCAAATAACCGAAGCGTGAAAAGTAGGGAGTCACAGAGAAAAAAACGTAGGAAACTCGCACAGGGACCACCAGAGTAGATAGCGTCGCGCGACGGTCGAGCGGCGCAAGATAACGATTGACCACGGTCGTATTTTGCAGAATCGTTAACGAACCGAACGCAAGATCGCAATGCGCTCGGGCAGTTTTATAATTTAACTAAAGCGAAAATAAAAGAGGCCGCCCGTCGCACGGCCCGTTTGCATACTATGCCGAACGCAGGCGTCGACTCGTACGGGGACCCGGGCGGGGGTACCCCCCCCACGCCGACGTCGCCGGTCTGCGACTCGGCGTTCTCGGAACAGCACGGGTGCTGGCCGTGCGAGCAGCGCGCGCTGACCGACTCGCAGCCGTCCAGCGGCCGCAGCTCGCCGCGCTGGGACGACGACGACGACGACCGGCTGCATCGCGCCCAAGGTCACCCACCCCGCCACACACCCCGCTTGATCGGCATTTGAGGCTTCGCGCGCTTTACATTCTACCTCTAATGTGGCAATTTGTAATAATTTTAAGTGTCACGTTGTTACTGCCTTTCTATCCAGAAAGAATGCCTTGTCACGTGGTACAATCTCTTCAGAAAGAATACCACAAAATTGACGAATCGTATTCCTGTAAACATTTATCAAAAGTACAATATTTTGAAACAAAAACGCAACAAACAACAGTAATGTTGCTATGTTTTATTTACTGGGCAAAAGAACAACGTGCAATTTCAAAATTGATTCGTGAGTGATGAAAAGTCTCAAATACCCGTCAATTTTAATAATCCCGCTAGGCAGAGTAGGGCTAGATATGAATTCCATGTCCGCTACACACTGGCGCTGCCTGTACACTATAGGAACTGCGAGGTCGGTGATTGCGAAACTTAATCATTAATTGTGTTTCACTAACAACAGGTGGCGCTAGTTACCTTGTTTCGGGAGCGCCATCCTGAATTGGAACGTATAACGATAGTAATAACGTCGAATTTAGGGTGACGCTACGTTAAGCGCGTCACACACGGTGAAGATACTATAATATTTTATGTTAAGATACTCTAATATAAAACGTTATAGTATCTTAAGGTATCCGGTATCAGCGTTCTGACCATCATTTTTCTTTTTGTCATTGCGTACTAAGACCCCTGTAGAACCGCCATCCTGTTACAAATGACCCGAAATACATAAAATATTATAGTATCTTCACCGTGTGTGACGCGCTTTATAGGCCAAGCTATGTTACCCAAATTCACGAGTTTGTATTTTTACGTATTGTAAGCATCTGTCGCTTGGCTAAAATTCACGATTGTACCTTATGTTTATAAATACAATATGTGTGTACTATAGTTGTGTTTGTTTTATTTTATTGCGCTTTTTTTTTCAGAACAATGAAAGTAAATAAATTAGAATATATTTATTGTATTTATAAATTATTGAGGTATTGTGTAGTCAATATGTAATACGCTATAATAATGTAATCTATGTAATACCAATAAAATATGCTCCAACAGCTAAGAGTCATTGTTTTGCTTTTATATTGAGTTTGCTTTTACTTTGTGTTTAAATATTATATTAAAAACTCGACTAACGTTAGGTTTCTGACGTGTTTTATAATATTATTTACTGTATCTAGAAATAAACGGTTCTTACAAGCCTTGAAATGTGTTATCCATATGATCGGATGAAAAGGTATTCATCACTACTATATTTATGACATAATAATCTTACACCGGTTTAAATATGTTAAGAGTTAAGACGTTAAAAATCGTGCACGTGCACGTTTCTCCTATGATATAATACTCAAGTGTTTTAAGATTTAAAAACTATGAAATATTTTTTACTTTATAATAATTTTAAGGGTTAACGGTTTGTGTTCATGATTTTGTCTTCATTTTGTGTTTTTTAGAGTTGCTCTATTTAGCAATTCAGTGACATTCATACAGTTTTTTTTTTTCATAATGGAAATTAAGACGATCTTAAGCCATTTTCGACATAAATGTTCTTTTACCTTTATACGCAAAACTAGAGTGAATTTCCTTCGCAAATATATTTTTGCGATTTTTCTAAGTAAGTAGTTAGGTACGGTATCTTAAGATAGCAGTCTGCAATTTTTTTTAACCAAAGATTTGGAAAGTTGTAGTTGATGAAACCCAAGTTCATTATTTAAACATTCTAATAATTATTAAGAATTAATTTATTCATTAATAAATGCGATAAATTCATGTATTTCCGAAAAATAGAAAATTCAACTTACGACATTATCATCAAGGTACGATACTTCAATTTGATTTTCTATGAATATAATCTTTAGAAAATCAATCACATATCTGTTATATAAAAACTATAGGAAGTTTTATTATATGCTCCAATGTTAAAGTGAAGTACTACATTTATATATATATTACACATACTATACTTTTAAAATCATGAAAACTGAAATTGTTTAGGTACACAAGTTTTTCAGAAACATGATATAGGTAGGTGAAGTTAATTTTGCATGTTGCATGGTTTTGCAACCAGCATGAATAATATTATCTCCTCTTGTGTCTTCCAAATATTTGACTTTGGGACCTTAAGTATTTCATTTCTAATTCTTTTTCTTGAATTTCTACATAACTAGTTATGTTCGAAGTAAATAAATATTGAGTATTGAATTTATTTCTAAGTTGTAGGGTATTGAAATATCCAGTCTCTTATTTTATTATGTATTTATCTATTTATTTAGATTTGAAAGATTTGTACTATATTTTTATAGTGGGAAACTAAACACAATATTTATTCTCCTCTGGGAACAGGGCCAATACTTGATACAATGAAAAAAAAATTATAATGAAATAAATAACAAGTTATGTACTTAATAAATTATATATTTTAATTCTTATTAGCTACCCACCTGAAACTTCTAAGCGTTAAGTTTCACAGAAAAAAATAATAATATGATCACTAGGTACTTAAAAAGATTGACCCCTCATTTTCTTTTTAAAAACAGTGTCATTAAATTTATTAATTTAATAGGTTTGATGAATGATTTGCATGATAAGTAGTTTATTTGTCCTGTAGTTGAATGTTATAGGATGTTATTGCATGAGATTGGATGCATTCCGCTTGGTGATCACAATGCTGGTAATGTTTGATGCATGATTTTTATTATCTGTTCTTTGTGAAAGCAAAGAGGGAAGATTTACGTTGACAATTTTGCTATGTCATTGTCACATTTGAATTAAATCGCCATCAATATGTGGAACTACAGATTATTTCAGCTAGTAGTGTTACCATTCAAATACAATATTTTCTGAAGATTAAACAGGAGAAACAAAAAGGTGGCAAGTTCGCCTAGAGAATGTTTAGCAGTGTCATAGATATTACATATTTACATTTTTTAAATCACAGAAAGATATTCAATGTAATGTATTATGTTGCTTATTTTAGGGTCGAATTTCCTATATCAAAATAGCAGTCCTACCATTGCATGTTGAGGTTTATGAAACACTTACAAAATTTTGAGGTTATCTTCCCTCTTTGTCTTGCCTTGGTACTATTCCTTGTGAGCATAGCGGAATGCAACCACTGTACCTTAATAGGTACGTACTTCCTTCGTCGTTTTATTGTGTTTCAGTTGGCTTCTATATTATTTTTTTGGTTTGTCCATTTTTGTTTCAGCACTTACCCAAACGAACTAAAATTTTTAAGTTTAAATTTGGCGCGAATTTGACGTTTTGTTGTAAAGATGATAATGGTACAGATTAAAAAGGAATTGTTCAATTTTATTACAGATATAAAATTTCTTATTTTTACTGTGATTAAGTTTTGCTATCGGAATAAATTTAATTAATGTACTACCATTATCAGTCGGTTACAATAAAACAATTACAAAGAACTATTTAAATCTGCTCTTTCCATAGATAAACTTTTGTTAAGTCTTAGCCTTAGCCATTGTATTAGAATCGATGTACTGCCATCTTAGACTGCCATTAATAATTTGAAAATGCAGTTCTTATTTTGAAATATGTTTTTGTATTAGTGTAAAATGGTAAAACGAGTACTTGTAAATATCCCAATTTATTTTGTAGATATATATTTTGAGGAAACGTTAAGCATTTTACCTTCTTGTACAATAAACCAAATTAATTAATTTTTCTTAATGTCCTATGGAATGAGCAATAATTGGTGAATTGAAATTTCAACCGTAATAACGATACACGATACATTTATCATAATATTTATGTACTATTGTTCTACAATTAATGTAAAAGTGTTCTAAATAAATCATTTTTTTATCTTGTTATTCAATTGTCGTATCGTTATTACCCACGATATCGTGTCGTACAGTCGTATGCAAGTAGTATAACATAATATTAATGTTTACAGGCGATCTGCCGACATATTTGACCCGTTTCCAATGGGATATGGCCAAGTATCCTATAAAACAGAGCCTGCGCAACATCGCCGATATTATCAGTAAACAGGTATTTATTTTTTATAGTAAATAATGTATTCCCACTCCTGTTTGTTCATTTTTTGAAGTGGAACTTCTTTAGGCGCGTTGAGAGTAAAATTTCAAGGTCGCGTCATGGCAATACCGTCTCGTCATGGAGAGCGACGATTTTGGTATCTTTGAATCTTGCCAAAGAAGTTTCACTTCTGGGTTCTGACACGTGTGCAGACACACGCTCTTTTTTTTAAATTTGTAAATGGTTAAAAGCTATAACTAGGTACTTAAAAAAAGTGTCTTCTGATTGCAATAGTTTAAGGACTTTTTGTAAAGATCATGCGTTATTTGTTGTACCTATCTAAAAAGTCAGAACTTCCATTTTGGAAGTCGAAATTATATTTTTTCGTACTTTTTGTATTTTTTTGAACTTATAGGATGAAGTTCAATTACTGGTAATTAGTCTTATATTATTTGTATTATAATTTCCAGGTGGGTCAAATCGACGCGGATCTAAAGGTGAAATCATCCGCTTACAACGCTCTGAAGGGAAACTTGCAAAATTTGGAGAAGAAACAGACGTTAGTATGGTTGTTTGTTTTAATATTGTTTATTATAATAAGATTTTAGGACTTTAAGTAGGTAGATGAAAAACTTGAGAAGTTTTTAAGTTTGTAAATGAAGGAAATTTTCAAATCAAATACATATTTGCAGTATGAATACTGAATATAATGTCTCGAAGTACTTAATATTATGACTTTGGATGTAAATGTTGATGTAATCTCGGTAAATACTGGTTTGAATGCAAAAAAATCTCTTTTGTATAGTCAAATAATTATTAAAGAAAATATGCTTTATAACGTTACCTTACAATCAATTGAGTGAACCATCAACAACAAACATTCCAAAAATTGAAAAAATTTGGTACCTTTTGAGTCAAAGTTATCTATGTAGTTACAAGATAAAAATACAAGTAATTTATACAATAAATTCAATATTACAGAGGAAGCCTGCTAACCCGCAACCTGGCTGACCTCGTGAAGAAGGAACACTTCATTTTGGACAGCGAGTACCTGACCACCCTGCTTGTTATTGTGCCTAAGTGAGTTTTTACCATTTTAAATCGAATGTGACGGTAAGATTCCCAGTTTTTTTTTAATATGTGTTCTAAATTGAGCATATTGAGATATTTTTGAATTTTTAGAAATTGATTAGATGTTTTTTTTTTTCAATATTTTTTTGTTTATCTCAAAATGTTTCAATTATATGCAATACCGCTTAATTACTTTATCGGATTAAATTCTAATTAAATTTTTAGCTATATATTTTAACTCCTGTTTTATATTCATACTTAACTTATAAATAAACTTTACTGTAATAACAAATGCTAAATAAAAAATAAAAAAAAACTATTATGGCAGCGGTGGGATTCGAACCCACGCCTCCGAAGAGACTGGTGCCTTAAACCAGCGCCTTAGACCGCTCGGCCACGCTACCCGTGTGGGATAGCTGTAAATTTCGGGATAACATTGTCACAGTTGACAGATATATACGTACATATACAGTTAGGAAACTAAGCCCCTGCGATGAAATTATGACGTAAGCACTGTTATAGCTATAGGGCTGTTACCTTTTTGATATTTAACCGACTTCAAAAATAAAGGAGGAGGTTATCAATTCGGCCTGTATATTTCTGTTTGCTTTTTTTTCACAGTTGATTTTGTGGTAATTTTGAGATTAAAACCCGTTAAAATACAAAAATGGTGTAGCCTAAATATGAATTTACAAGAAACAATCCGAATTAATACACCTTGTAAAGTAAATACGTTTTTATCAGTGCTATATTTCGAAATCTTGTTTTGTTATGGACGCCGAAGGCTATTTAATGTACCTAAATTATTTATAATGCTTGATATTTGTATTATACAAATATTCAATAATTATTTAAACCAGAATTTACAATACTTGTATGTAGGTATACCTACTAAATTAATTATTTTTAAAACGATAAATTAAATTAAATTAAAAAACACAAAATATGCAAAAATAAATTAAAATTATTATTATACGAGCATAGAACCTCCACCTTTTTGTTTTAGGATGAAAAAGAAAATAGTTTGACAGGCTTAGTGCTTGACAAAGTGGTGACGTCACGTATCGATAAAAAATACAATAATTATAATACATATCTATCTTTTTCTTCCCTAATATTTACGTAATTATGCACATAAATTTAAACAAGATTCTTTTAAGGTTTCCATTTTTTTTAGATTTTTGTGCTCTTCTAGATTGCGTAAAAAATAGATGCGATCTTTAAACAGACTGGACTCCTAATAGTGACTATTTGTAGCTATCATTTTGGTAGAAAATATGTCAACCATTGTCAACATAATTTAAAACTCATGCTGCCATATCTATAGAAATTAAAATATAGTCTCTTTTTAACTTGTAGTCAGATACGGTATTTACAAATATATTTATTGAAAGGGCTACAAACTGAAACAATCGATATTTATTTAATGTGAAGTGTATCCTTGACATCACTTTACAAATTTTTTTCTATACTATGTATCTTTGTCATTCAAAATCCGTGGATGTGTCACCCGCTACTATCGATCCCCCTCAATACCCTTAGGATACTCGTAAACACGCTTGCTTGTGTGCGTGAGCCATTTCGGACGTTTTGTATGAAGTTTCCTTACTGTATGTATCTGTATATTGTGGCATTGTTTTGTACTGATATTTATTTATTTTAACAAGAAGAATCGTTGTCATGGAGACAGTGACGTCGTAATTACAATAAAAAATTAGTTCCTTTTATTCACGGCAGGGGCGCTTTTCAAATTCCCATACAAATGCTTTCTATTCTAAAACAGACTTTTTTAATACATAAAATGAAATGTATTATATTATGCAATTTTACTGTGATAATTAGTTTATTGTGGTAAATGTTCTCGATACATTTTAAAATATCATTAGATTTAAGTAATTTAAAATTATTTATTAACATTAACAACTATGATTGCGATAATATTGTTTCATCCTGTATATAATAGTATAAAACTACTGTTAATTTAATTTAAATCAAATTTTATACAGGAGATTATTATTTATTATAGTTAATCAAAATAATAGCAATACCTTCATGTCCACCATTCAATAAGATATATTAATAAAATAATAATACGATTACCTCAGGTCGATGTTCAACGACTGGAACGCAAACTACGAGAAGATAACAAACATGATCGTTCCCCGCTCCTCTCAACTGATACACCAGGACAATGACTATGGACTGTTCACCGTCACTTTGTTTAAGAAGGTAATTTCCACTTGACCGCATTCAAACTCAAACATTTATTTATTCAATTAGACTTCTTATAGAAGCACTTTTGAAACGTCATTACATATTTTTAACATTTACCACCGATTCGGAAAGCAATATCTACGGAGAAGAATCGGCAAGAAACTCCATAGTTGCTCTTTCAACGTCGGGCAGCTCGAATTATCGACGATCACAGGATTACCGATAAGCTTGACCCTCTGTCATTAAGAAGGGACGTAGGGTCTCTCTGCATATTCTACCGTTTTTATTACGGGGAGTGTTCTAAAGAACTATTCGACCTTGTCCCTGCAGCACAATTTCACCACCGCACATTTATTTATTTATTTATTTATTTAGTCCCGTCACAAGAACCTCTACCATCCACACGACCTGGATGGTTGACGAAGCACAACTGTGCGCTTTATGCGCAACTTTCTTCCGCGTACTGCTGTACTCTGGAACAAACTGCCAAAGTCTGTATTCCCGAATAGCTTCAATATGGAGGCCTTCAAAAAGAGAGCTTATGACCACCTGAAGGGCCAATAAATTAAGCAACCCCCTAATCCACTCCTCTCCCCTTACCAGTAGGCAACACCCGTAACCTCAGTTACGGTAGTCTATCGGCGGCGCACTGTAAAATAATGACTAAAAATAAAGTTAAAATGTAATATTTAATTATTATTATACTCAATTATTTAACTTGAAAATAATAATTATTTCACCAATTTTCACTATAATTTCCACATAAACAGGTGGTGGAAGAATTCAAGCTGCACGCCCGCGAGCGCAAGTTCGTAGTGCGCGAGTTTAGTTACAACGAACAAGATCTAGCTGCTGGCAAGAACGAGATAACTAAACTCGTCACTGATAAGAAGAAGCAGTTTGTGAGTCTGTTTGTTCATTTATTTTTATACTCGAAATATTAATATTTTATTATATCATATATTTTCATATATGTGAAGTCGGGGAACTTTGAGCGGGCGCAAATAGCATGCATTTTTAAAATAGAAAAATCTTATATTAAAACTTTGTTAATAATAAAACATGAAAAGGTGTTTTGGAAAAATCGTCTTAAAATGTCTAAACTGCGTTAAAAAAACATTTATTGGAATTAAAACCATACGTAATTGCAGTAATGTTCAAAGTCGATTGTACATACGCTCGCGCTAAATATACAAGAAAACTCTGCCCAATCGCCCCATAGGCAGAGTTTTTCGTCGGACAATTTTTGAAAATTACTGTAAGTCTAATTTTCAACCAGCAAACATGCGGACGATAACAAGTATTTTTATAGTTCATTTGCTATTTTGATCTATATTACTGTAAAGTTTCATCCAAATCCGTCGAGTAGTTTTTAAGAATAATACGTTTGTCCAGGGTCCGTTGGTGCGATGGTTGAAGGTGAACTTCTCCGAGTGCTTCTGCGCTTGGATACATGTGAAGGCTCTGCGCGTCTTCGTCGAGTCGGTGCTAAGGTTTGTTATTTATTAATTTATTTAAATTATTGATAAAAAATAATATATAGAAAAATAAAGAAGAAAAAACACGATATTTTGTTTATGTTCCCGAGTTAAATATTAATAAGTAATAATTTTTAGCTTAAATAAGTAGTTTCTTGCATTAAAAATTAAAAAAAAAATTGTTAAAAAATGAAGACACTTGCTTTGTAAAGCAAGTCACTGAAACTTGCATGCGTTCACTTGCGCAAGTTCCGCAAATTTTATTATCAGTGTACCTTTTATATGGCAAACCAGCATGATAATGAAATTCTCGAATATTTCATGAAGTGAGTAAACCTACGATACGGCCACGACATATTCACGCTAACTTAGTTCGTACGAACACGCGATCAAACATATTATAGAATTCGAAATGGTGTCCTAAATGGCAATCGCACGCCGTAGTCGACTCAAATGTTTGTATTCATGCGAACTAAATTCGTAAGATTGTGCGATCAAAAATATATATGAAACTCGAATTGGTGTCCTAACTGGCAATCGCATGCCGTAGTCGTGCGACTCACATGTTTGTAATTCTAGTCACACGAACTTAATTCGTACGATCGCGCGTATTTTACCAATTTCGATGGGATGGGAATTTTTGACTAGTGTGAACCGAACTATAATTGGCAAAACGTCATAAGCTTATGTCCATGTATATCAATTGCGGATACTATTCTTTAGCGTTTCTGCCATTTGTTTAGACGCACTGTACCTTTCCCGTTGCAAGCTGGTCCAATTCGCGCAAACATGCTCGACACAACATTCGAATCTTACTCTTGGTATTCTGCGGCCCTGTTATTTTTTGTAGAAAAATGGTTATTCTTTGACTATTATTTAGAAAAAATGTTTTTTTTTGTAAAAAAAATGTTGGTTTTTGTAAAAAAAAATGTTATTTTTTGTAGAAAAATTGTATTTTTTCGTAAACAACAGTGCTTTTTTTTACAATTTTTTGTAATTTTTTTTAAAGTGAAACTTATTACATCGTCTCAAACTTTTTGGTCTGCGTAGCGCATGTCGCGTGACGGTCGAACCGTACGATAATTATCGTACAAATACGATAATTTTGTGCCTAAGTTTCACTTTTACCGTGGTTTCATAAAACCACACAACATTTTTTTGTTTTCCATCGACCAGATACGGTCTGCCCGTGAACTTCCAAGCGGCCGTGCTCGTACCTAGCCGCAAGAGCAGCAAGAAGCTGCGCGACGTGCTGCAGCAGCTCTACGCGCACCTCGACCACTCCGCGCACCACGCCTCCAACACGCAGGACGTGAGTACACACCCACGGACACACGC
>CAJQZM010044692.1:0-13497 GCA_907164665.1 Colias nastes
TGTTTTCCTCTACAGTATCTCTGTTTCATCAAATAAACCGAAAGTTGTACATATTCGTCTTTAAAAATTTATCTGTCTTTAAAAGCATTGAAATATTACACTGTAGATAGCAAATCGACATACAAAGGTAAGACCTATATTCAGAAGTAAATCGGAAATATTTTCCTTACCTAGTCTTTTTCTATATTAAGAAATGGTTCGGTAATATGGAAATATCTCTTTAAATTTTGCATAACACAATAGCATATTGTTCATTTGCTCCATAATCAAGGAGCTGAGTGATAACTAGGCCGAGATAACGTTGATATCTGAAGAAACTGACTCCCTGATAAGAGGTAGGTCTATCACTCTTGATTTTTATGCATACTTTATGTCTTTAGATAAATTCCATACGCAATAGTTTAATTTCATAATTTAATGTGTACATTTCACAGTTTTATTTAATGCTGATTTTATTATAAGCTTGATTTAATTAAAATTCTGAATTTAAAGAATCAGTCAGTGACGACTGATTTTTTACCTTTGGACCTTATATTTTTGTATTAATTCAAGTTTCAAGTTCTAGTAGCTATATACTTAAGTTTATATATATGTAGGTAGGTACCTAATAATAAATACCTTTTCAAGGCGACTGATGGACACACACCATGAAAACATCAACTCCCTTCGTGGTATCAAGAGACCGTATCCTTACCTGGAATACAAAAAAAATATAGTTATAATTTAATCTTCTTCAATTGCAAGGTTTTTTTTAAGGAATAGTTTCAATAGTTTCAAATAAACAAATGTTGCATACACTTTTAAACTAATAATCTAATGAAAATCTTTATGAAATTCATATTATAGTTCAAGCAAGAGAACGCGATAAATTAACAATAAAGGTTGTATCAACATCGGTTTTTACAATATGGCTTATTGACAATCAAAAATAAAACCAAAATCCAAAAAGCTGGTCCACAATATATTACATAACGAGTGTTTATAGGCGCTGCGCACGCGCAAGCGCTAAGGCAGCGGTGGCTAAGGCCACCACATTTGGGTCATAAAGCCGTCGCACATACTAAACGCGACGACCGGTTTTGCACGTAAAAAAATACATTTTCGCACTATTCAAAATTATAGCGTGAGAAATTGTTCAATTGAAATTGAATAAAGTGACGGACGAATGTGAAGTCTGTGTTTACAATGTTGATAAGAACACATTACAGTGCAGTGGAATAATAAAATAACTGAAAAGTTTTAAATAGTTTAAATTATACAAAAACACCAGTCATTAAGTAGTAACCTATTTACTATTTTAATTTTTTATTTACTTACTTTATGCCAGAGAGCAACGAACATTAAAAATAATATACCTTTGTAACTAGTGAGTAATAAACTAATAACTACCTAATAAATTGCTTTAGATGTAATTTATTCCCCACAGATCATTATTTTTTTATGAAACGTTAGCGAAATAACTAGTAAGTAATAAAATTAATTTTAATTGTATTAAATATAATATTAATTTTTAATAAAAAAACCGCGTACAGAATAATACTTTCTGCTATTGATATTCACGCCATCTAGCGACACAGGCGAGTACTAACATAAAACGACAATACATAGACTATCCGTAATACAACAAACATTTTCATAGATTGAGCTGCTGTCGCGTCTATTGTTATTTGAAAGACCAGTACAATAGAAGAAACAAATTCATGGTTAAATACACGTTTGATAATAATTGATATCGTGTTGCATTCGCAATATTTTAAAATAAACTTATTTTAAAGAGAGAGAGATCTTATAGCTCTACATTATACCTATGTAACTATAAATACAAATTCATAATTATCTTTTACTAGCTGCTCCGCGCGGTTTTACCCCCGTGGCTCCACTCCTGTTGGTCGTAGCGTGATGATATATAGCCTTAACCTTCCTCGATAAATGGGCTATCTGACACCGGAAGATTTTTTTAAATCGGACCAGTAGTTCCCGAGATTAGCGCGTTCAAACAAACAAACAAACAAACAAACTCTTCAGCTTCATAACATTAGTATAGATTAAAGACAATTAGGTACCTAATAAAAAAAAATCCCTAGATATTGTGATATTTTCAGTAATTCTCACTAGAAAAGCTAGATCATTATGACATTCATCGATACATAATCTAGAATCTAGATAGAAAGTATCTAGAATCTAGATTATGTCGACTTTAAAAGAGCTTTTACGCGGCTCATCATGTTCACATAATATTTGCGAACAAAATACATTATTTTGTTAAACTTATAACATCCCGCTTTCCATAAGGAGTTAAAAGCAAAGTTTAAGTAATCACTATATATATATATACATACTTTTCAAATTGCATACAAAGCTATATTTGAGTCCATATGGCGTCATATGAAATGTAATTTTTTATTAGTGTATAATCACGATACCCTCTAGTGAAAAACACATCCACAGCAACTTTCTCCATACGGGCGAGCTGATAACTGGTAATACTATGCTTCCTGAATATTATACTGTAGGTATCTACTTAATTTCTATTTAGTAGGAAGAGTATAAATAATAAAAAATATATTTTATTGCATCGTGTTATATGTTACGTAGTAATAAAAAAATAAAACCGGGCAAGTGCAAGTCGGACTTGCGCACCGAAGGCTCCGAACAATCCTACTTTTTATTATGTTGAAACAAACAAACAATCATATAGTTATAGTCATATAATATTTTGTCTTTGTTTTATGACAATATCTAATGTTATTTAACAAGACTACAACTAGATAGGTATCACTAACAATACCCATCACCATGTTTAGGGGGCGGATGTTTGGTATCGACCATATTTGCATCTACAAGGATAAATCAAATTGCCACTTATTGTGCGAATCGAACACTGACCTTCTAATCTATAGGTACTTAGATTATAAAGGTATTTAGAGATTTTTTTGTTCGTTTGTTGGGATTTTACCCAAAAACTACTCTACCTATAAGGTATTGAAAATTATTGATTGTTTAAATCACGAATTTACTCAGAAACTGATTGATCGATTTATACACTACATTATTTTACCGTGAGAAAGATGCATCTTTACCGAGTAAATTCTGGGCGAAACCGGGGCAAACGACTTGACAATATAAAGATGCGGTGAATTTTTTGTTCATTGATTGGAATTTAACTCGCTAACTCAGTAATAATTGCAGGCTGTTGACATAATTTCCCCACTTTATAAAAAAGGCTGTTAACATAATGAATAGGTTTGCATTTAAAATTAGACATAAGAGAAATAATCTTCCGCGTCCGTTTAATCAGGTATTATTCAATTGAATTTTATTATTTATTACAACTACATTTTGTTCTATTTAAATATTAATAATTTATTCAAATGTAAAGCCTAATTATGCCATTTATTACTATTGTATGCAGCTAATTCTCTTGACAGAAATAATTTATTTTCCGATATGGCTTACCGTAGTTAAATGATAATGACCAAGCCTATTGATATAAAATAGCTAATTGAAATATAACATAGAGATGGGCAGGTATTAAAAAAAATTAAAACGGGTTATACATATCTATTGGAATTATAATGAAAAGCATTTTTTCCACGTCTTTTTGTTATTAATATAAAGATTTCGTGAGGTAGGATTCGTGACGGTTTATATCCATGACGCAGATCCGCATCCTTTTTAATTTTTTTTTTACTTAAAGAATGAATATTATATTAATTGAAGCTTGATAGTTTTATTATGATACCCAGTGTCTAAATACTTTTTTTTATGAGTAACCGTTTTTGAAATATAAGTTAAAACGATTGAAAAGTTGGTCATAATATGCACACGTTTCCAGGCCACCTTTGAGGTAGTATACCTACCTAGTTCTATTAAATATATACCTATGTATTTTCGTTCTGTCGGTGTTTTGATACGTTTATTAAAAGTCATGACAAGATCCATGTGTATGTTTAAAGTTCTTGGAAAACCTTAAAAAAGATTAAGTTCCTTTTAACAGCCCGACAAACAATGTATCTGTAACAAACGTCACAATAAAAATGGCATTGCTCATAAAAAAGCCGATAATCGTGTTGATTCTGGAAGCGATCCAAAGTTTCCTTGATCTGTCTATGACAAATGGTAGACAGAAAGGTCTAGAAAGGATCATAATATTTAGTATAGTAGCGTGCGAATGCTACTGCTTTTCTTTTGTTGAGTGGTCCCCCACTCGGCCAGAAGCTCATATCCATTTTCCTTACCCTTCCCAGTCCCTTACTTTATTTCTTTCGTCAATCCTTTCTTCAATTCTTTCTTTAAATCCTTTCCCTTTTTCGGCAATCTATTTGTACAGGCGTAAGGTCTGCAAACGATCTTATACCTCTGTAAATGTTCATGGTGGTGTAGAAGCAAAGGTGTCCACGATCTGATACCTTTGCAAATGTTCATGGGTAGTTGTAGCGTTTACCTTTAGGCGCCCCACCAGTTCCTTTCCAGAATATTTCCACGTGTTTAGTAATTCTGTTTGTTTAGTTATTTAACCGCCCTAGCCCTTGAACCTGTGGTTCCGAGAATAGCTGCAAATAAACATTGATTGTGCGTTTGCCAAAATCCAATGTCGCTTGATGCTCCTGCCAAAACAGGTTGGTCGACACATTCGCTTCCTATATGCTGTAATATTATTATTTATTGGACTAGTATTTAGTTCTAATAATCTTACTAATAGGTTATTGTATGTAGATTTCATTATCCCTAGAGTAGATAATCGTGAGTTGCCTACCTGTCAAAGGTGTTGCTCCGGTAAGACATAAATTCCAATACATACTATGATCAATTTTTCTGCTCTTATTTTTGTTTCAATATTGTGCCCGAAAAAGTTATTGCTAATCTCTGAATAACAGTTCTAATGTGGCAGTTGCACATATTTATCTGCTTATGGTCCCATATGTATCGCAATTATTTGAATTCAGATTGTTTTAAATGCGAAAATAATCGATACATTTAATATATTGACGAGCCAAATTTGCTGTAGGTACCTACAATCGAACTTGATGTCGCTAATATTTATATTACTTAAATAAAATTTATCAAAACCCTTATACGCATTGACCCAGAATCTTGAAAATTTGGCAACGAACAAGGTAGATATTACAGTAACTTGTCATTTTTTCAGTTTATATTTCCATACATTCGTGCGTTTATAACTTCAGTTTCGTGTCTTGAATTGCATGGCATATTTTATAGAGGATTTGATAAGGTTCTGCTTATCTCATCTATTAGTTGAAAGGACAAATAATGTATGAGTATACACGTCAAAAAAAACCCCAGAATAACTACAGCATATGAAATGAAACTGAAATATGAAATATTTACCTGGATACAATGTTTGTACAAAAAATTTAACAATCCTCATTTAGCAAGTCTACATAATAATTTTTTTAACTTTGTAACTTCAAAAATAAAAAGTGTAATTATAATTATAACGCATAATATCTACAGCTCGTCAGATTAAAATTTGGTTAATAAATTGTTATGATAATACTTAAATCTGATAAGAGTGCGAGTGGCGCTGCTGTCACTTACGGACGCGTTTTATTTTCTCTGTGTTATAAAAATAATTTTAAAGTATTTACAACCAGTTTTTCGTGTGAAACTTTAAATATTGTCTTAGTTTGGATGTGGACGTACCTAAAAACAAAACTTATTTCACAAAAATATTTGGTTTTAATAACTAAATGAATTAACAGAAGTGATTGTGATACTTCGGAACTTGTGAAGTTAGTGGGTAGTCTGCGCATTATTTGTAACCAATTTGTTAAGACATTCCGTGTCATTCAAAACAATTTTGAACTATTAAATTATATTGAACTATTTCGAAAGCATTGTCATAGACACATTAGCTACTTGGACAGTACTGTGAGAATCAACCCAACAGTCTCGAGTTCAAGCCCAGCAGAGTGCAACTTTTTTTTTATTTATTTTTTTTTTGGATTCACTTGTCTTGTGCTTCATTTTTTTTTCTCTTCAATATTTCTTATTTAATAAAAAAAATTTTTTTTTTTCTTCTCTTTTAAAATATGAAGTGCACACATTGCAATATTAATATACGTAGAGATGAACTCTTGGAATGTATTTCTTGTGGAGAAAAAAGCCACTATCGCTGCTTGAATATAACTAGTGCAGATTTTCGTGAGCACTTGAGTGAATACAGAGATTCTTGGCAATGCGCGAACTGTAAGAATATCACACGCAGGTTGCGAAATGATGATACACCCATAAGGTCTCTTAAATCTGGACCACACGACATGTCTTGCGATTCCGAGGTTATGCAAGCTCATAATGTTTTAGACCAGTCTGTCCTTATGCCGTCAAACCCAATACCTAATAATTTTTCATTAGATGATATTTCGAAATTATTAGATACAAAGCTGGAGACTGTTAAACTACATCTTTCCAATGAGATCGTTTCAGCAATTGATAAATTAAAATCTGATCTTGCTCATGCAACGGACGTATTTGCTGGACGTATCGCGGATTTGAGGCAAGATGTAACTACCATTGAAAATCGTGTTGTTGTACTGGAGAATGAAAACAAATTGCTTCGCTCTGAACTTGCATCTATTAAGGAGTCTACTGCTTCGAATAATATGTCTGCGACTATTGACTCCATACTTCAGCTTGAAAGCTCCCTTAATGACCATGAGCAGGGAACTCTAATAAATGATATCGAACTTAGCTACATACCTGAATTTGAGGGTGAGTCGCCCATACACATTGCCCTTGCAGTTGCTAAAAAGCTTGCAGTTGATGTCGTTGAGTGTGATATAATCAATGCCTCTCGAGTTGGGCCTAAACCTAGGTCCTCAAATGGACAAGGAAATCGGCCACGCCCTTTAGTTGTTAGACTTGCGAGAAGAACCCTGCGGGATACTTTCCTGAAGAACGCACGCATCCGTCGAGGGGCTACCACTGATGACTTGGGCCTGCCTTCTCATGTTGTGAGAACTTTCTATGTAAACGAGAGACTTACCAAAAAAAATAGGGCCCTCCTGGCTAAATCCCGTGAATGTGGTCGTAACTTACAATGGAAGTTCGTGTGGTCAAAAGATGGGCGTATATATGCAAAACGTTCAGATTCGGCTCAATCTATAACTCACTGGATAAGATCTGAGAAGGATATTGAGCGGGTTTTTGGTGCAGGTTTTAAACAGCTCAATTAGCTATTTTGCCATTTTTGTGAACTACTTTTACGCTTCTTTAAATATTTCACTAAAAAATTTACTTTTTATTTGGATTTTTTGTTATTCAGTTACTTTAAAAATATCTAAATATGGTTTTTACCTTCTAACTTATGTATCACATTTATCATTATTAATTATCAGTTCATTATTGTATAATAAGCATGTAATTGTCAACTATAAAATTATGTCAAAATTTGTCGGTGTTCAAGTCTGTCTGTATACCCATCAATATTTTAGTTATAAGTCTGTAGTTAATTATATGATATCTGTATCACGCTCTCCTTATAATTTAATTTCTCCTATATTCTTACTCACCGGGTTTTTAAACAATTATACACTAATCAAAGTCATCATAAATTCACTCTTAAAAACACAAGCATATTGCAATGATTAGAACAAAACATATTAAATTAGGTCTCTTAAACCCGGGTTCACTTGTAAATAAACATGATGAATTTATAGCTGCTATATCCAGAGAATCTCCGGACATAGTTGCTATAAATGAAACTTGGATAAGAAGCGGCCAAGAAGGCCTAGCCCCCCAAGTACCAGGTTATGAGTTTCGCAACTCTCCTCGTAAACACAATCTCAAGGCACGCGGTGGTGGGGTTGGGTTTTTTTTGTAAACTAGGAATTTCTTTCAAAATTTTAGCTTTTCCTGTGATTGATGATACAGTGGAACAAATGTGGCTATCTATACACTTAAATGGGAATCGTTTAATAATTGGAACAGCTTACAAGCCTCCTTGGGTTAACACAGAATTGTTCCTAGATGCGTTGACCTCCTCAATTAATTCGTTTAATGACTACAGCTATCTCCTCTTAATGGGTGATTTCAATATCAATTTATTGAATGAGCATGATGGGAAAACTTTGCAATTAAATCAATTTCTATATTACTCCGGTCTAAAAAATTACGTGCAGTCTCCTACACATATCACTCCTCACAGTGAATCGTTAATAGATCTTGTATGTACAGATGCCCCGGTCGTGAGTATTGTTAACCATCAAATTCCTACATTAGGAGCACATTCCCTCATTGTAACAGAGCTAAAAATTAATAAACAAAAAATACCGCCCAAATATATTAAATACCGTCCCCTAAAAAATATACCTATTAGTCCATTTAACTTTGATTTAAGTTCTATCAACTGGGATATTTTATTAAAGCAAGTTTGCGTAAATGATTCGGTGAAATTGTTCAATACTATCATTATTAATCTGTTTGATAAATATGCACCCACCAAAACTTCCATTATCAGAAAACCGCTTCCACCCTGGTTCACTAGTAATTTGCAGTTCATGGTTTCTTTACGCGATAAAGCACACCGGAAATTTCAAGCTTCTAAATCAGATATCCATAAAGAAGCTTACAAAAGTCTCAAGCAGTTAGTTAATTGTGGTTTTTTTAACGAAAAGAGGGCATTTTTTAATTATAATATTAATAATAACATAAACAACCCAAAATTATTATGGAAAAATCTAAAGAGATCTGTTCTACCAAATTTTAAATCTAACACATTAATACCACATACTTTTAATGACCCCGACAAAATAAATACTCATTTTCTTAATGTTCCAGGAGATGATAGAGCAGACATAAATACAATTCACTATTTCAATTCAAAAAAATTCTCAAATGCTACATTTTCTTTTACAGCTGTTAGTGAAGACAGCATAGCTAAAATTATTTTATCAATTGACTCTAATGCTGTGGGGTCAGACGAAATTAATAGAGATATGATCATATTGACTTTACCTCATTCACTAAAATTCATAACCAATTTAATCAACAGATCGCTTGCTTCAGGTATCTTTCCCTCTTTTTGGAAAAATGCTTTAATTCATCCCCTCCCCAAGGTTAATAATTGCTCAGATCTCAAGGACCTACGTCCAATTAGTATTCTGCCTTACCTGTCGAAAATACTAGAGAAAGTAGTCCAAAAACAGCTTGTGCATTATTGTGAATCAAATAATATATTTCCACCTCTTCAATCCGGGTTCAGGGCTAAACATGGGACATCAACAGCTCTCTTTGATGTTATCGATAAAATTCTTGCATCTCAAGATAAGGGCTGTGGAACTATCCTTACTCTGTTGGATTTCTCTCGTGCTTTCGACAGTATTAACTTTTCCCTTCTTTTAGCTAAGCTTTCGTACTATGGATTTGACTCTAACACCATTGACTGGTTTAAAAGCTATTTGGAAAATCGTACTCAACAAGTTCTTTTACATAATCTTAATGGCAACCACATACTTTCAAAACCTATGAAAGTCACTAGAGGAGTACCTCAAGGAAGTATTTTAGGACCTATTCTATTTATACTGTATACAGCAGACATTACACACTCAATTAAACATTGTCAATTTCACTTATATGCCGATGACCTACAACTACTCATTCCTATCAGCAGGGATAATTTTGACCAGACTATAAAGAATCTTAATTCGGATTTAAATAACATTTCATGTTGGTCTACTAATAACTCTTTGGTATTAAATCCGATAAAATCTAAATTCATGATCGTTGGTTCCAAAAAACAGGTCAATTGTTTATCGCAGTTGAAACCTAAAGTTTGTCTCGATAACTTACCTCTCGAATGTGTCAATCAGGTGCGCAACCTTGGTATTGAAATGGACAATAACTTGAAATTTGAAGCCCATGTTTTAAATGTTACTCGAAATTGCTTTTATCGTATTAAAGTTTTATACAAAATTCGTGATTTTTTAAGTGTAGATATGCGCATTCGCCTATGTGAAACTCTAGTCTTGTCCAAGTTAAACTATGCTCTGGCAGTTTATGGTCCTTGTTTGCTTCAAAGAACACAACGTCTCCTTCAGAGAGTGCAAAATGCTTGTGCACGATATTGCTTTCAGATTCCTCCAAGAACACATATTTCACCATACCTAAACATGCATAACCTACTTAACATGAAAAACCGTCAAAAACTTTACTTTGCCAGTCTCCTTTTTGACGTTATTAAATTTAAAAAACCTTCTTATTTATATGATAAACTTTTATGGAGGACCTCCAAAGCCTCGAGTGAATGTAGGTCATGCACAAATATTTTTTCTGTGCCTAAATACAAAACAGCTGCCTTTAGAGGAAGTTTTAGATTTCTTGCTACGAAATGCTGGAATGATATCCCGCCTCCTATTCGAAATTCTCAATCAAGGGACACTTTTAAAAAGAAGTTGAAAGCTTATTTTCTCGTTATTCAAAAACAGTCTACATAAATACCTATTGTTATTTTCTGTGTTTAATAATATCTACTATAAACTATAATCTACTTGATATTCATTAAAATTGTGTCCTTCTTTTACTTCATCTATTTTCTACGTTTTATATATTATTGTTCTGGAAAAGATGTCTTTAACTTCTTCTACCTACTTGGCGTTGGCAATTTGAATTCATAAATTACACTTAAATTCATTATTACACACTATTTATTTTTAATTACTGATTCGTTTCCTCTCAACTCACTCAGCCGATTTTCCGTTCTGACTGGCAAACAATGTTACATACTTCATACATCAAAATCTTCTTACTTTATAATGTAATACATAGCATAATTTAGTCCGTTCATTAAAATTATACCTACTCTTATTAGTCACTCCTCTCTACTTAATATGGTGCTGACAGAATAACAGCGTTACAGCCTCAGCTGTAACATTCATGCTGAGTCAGTAATCCTTTTCCCTGAGGTGATACAGATATAATATAATATTATTACGTCTACACATATTGTTTTACCCAGTTATACCTTGTTTTTTAAGTTATAAGTATTTTCTGTTATCTAATGTACTGTATCATTTTTTGGGAATAAATGTGTTTCTATTCTATTCTATTCTATAAAGATAAACATAAGAATATATTTTTTAAATTCATATCGTATGAATTTATTTTTCGCAGCTACATCTTTTGTCTTGACTAAAATTCTACCATCTTGTACACCAAGCTAATTTCACGCTTCTGAAATCTTTGCATAACTCGTAATTTCATACATTTACTTCGCATTTGTTCTACGCTTAACGTCTGAGAGGTGTTAAAATGATTTATAAAAGAAGAATGTTGGATTTGGGCCAATTACTCGTTACTCATAATATATACGTAGCTAAGATTTTCTGCGCCGTATTATTACATAATGAGTGTACATACAATTATTGCATAGACTATAGACTATAGAATTTGGACGAGATCTTATACCTACAGTCTGCTTTTAAATTAAAAAATTTCCAAGTTTTTCAAAATAATCATCCAAGTCTTTATATTTAACTCATTGAAAGACGACAATTTTAAAAACATTTTGATAATTTATACAAGCTGCAAGGAATCACATTTTGATTCGGTGTAAATTTATAAATACACTGTAAAACAAAATACACAAACTTTTTAGCTATCTCTACATATCAATTCGCACACCATCTTACCAAGTCCTTTTTGACCCTTCCCTTACGAACGTCCTCTGACCCCTCTGCTTGACAACAAACTCTTAAACAATTACTCATATTGATGTACCATATTTACAGTGACAATTGAGGTGAAATAGTTCTTAGGAATTGAAATCGAACATACGTATCGTATGTCTTGGTGCATTGGTATTAATATTCCCAGTTGAATACTATGTTCTCAGATTGAAATACATTTTAATTGATAATTTAAATGAATCACCTAATACGTCAACTTTATCCCACTATAATATTAAATTCCCTGTTTCATCCCGTTTAATTTTGTATTTTGAAACAATCAATGTCATCCATAAGGTTCGATTTATACACCCAAACCAGTTTAAAATAACTGAAAATGCGTCAAACATACTAAGAATGTGTGAACGAGGAGGAAGGTGAAGGTGAAGAATGAAGGAGGAGGATGTCCAGTTTAGCCTTAAAATAATAGATTACTAAATAATAACTACGTTAACTATATTTCAACAAATATAGTAGCCTGTGTTAGTTTCCTATGTAGGAAAAGTCTGTGTGTACAAACACATGTTTACCTTACATCTTTACGTATATATAATTTATACGTGTATGTGTCGAGACATCGAACGGTAACAAAATGGGTGTTAAAATTGACGTAGGTTTTCCCTGCATTGTCCAGTAAGTAGACACTAGTTTATGTATTAACTTGTAATTACAATCGCACGTTTTATTTAGTGGTTAGCGAGATAGCTATAAAATCAAGTGATCCAGAGAGAGCTTCAATCATCAATACAGATTGATACAAAGTCAAGCCTTCTTCCGACAAGGTCAAAATTCAGCACATTTTCCGAAAGAAAGCGATTAATTACGATTTTGATAACATAACACTAAGTTTTCTATTGAACATGAATAAAAAATTCAAATAAATAGAATAGGGTTGGTAACCCAGAATATTATAATCTTCAAAGATTGCATCACATGGACACAATATACAGTGCATTTTGC
This sequence comes from Colias nastes, assembly GCA_907164665.1. Taxonomy (NCBI): domain Eukaryota; kingdom Metazoa; phylum Arthropoda; class Insecta; order Lepidoptera; family Pieridae; genus Colias; species Colias nastes. Next base: position 12,645 of record CAJQZM010044692.1, read on the forward strand.
AATTACAAACAAACAAAAACGTATCACACAATAATTCCTTACGTACATTACACGTCACAATTGTAAAATCACGATACACAATGCAAATAAATAAAATAGCATGTACACAGAAATTGTCGCAATGGCGATAACTTTGTATACCGAAACAATATGAAACATAAAAATAATAAGCTGCCAAAAACATACTATCTCGCTCGCACCGTATCTCCTTCTCAGTGACACACCATGTGGACTATCAACGGACGAATATCACAACGATTAAATTAATAAATTAATCAGTGATTGTATCATAACTATGCATAATATTCCGAGCTCATAATCTTCCTCGGCAACAGTTATCAGCTAATTCCATTCAATAGTTTTTGTAAGAGAAAACATTTTTCGATCTACCCACAAAAACATAGTAGCAACTATAACTATGGGAATGCCAGACGTAAAGGCTATATATTATATGCAGTATATTTTCTATACATGTAAGCTAAATACGATGGTAGTTTGGAACAATTTTAATATAATACAGGCAAATGACTCATTAGTAAAAAATACCGCAGTAGCCTAATCCAAATTTACATAACGCTAATTATTATTAGTGCTTTACTAAATCTAGCAATTAAAGCGATAAGAATTTGTTTGGAAATATGGAAATCTCAAGATTAGTGGAAACATTTTAAATATTATGTCTGTTCTCATTATCATTCAAAATCTGCTAATACGCTTCTTAATCTACTTTGTATTTGACTAAATAATGTAGAACCGAGGAATAAACATGGAAAGAAATACATATTATGGTATCTTTCTATTCCTTCTAATCCTTAGCAACAGTCCTTATATAATATAAACAGGAACAGAAAAC
>CAJQZM010044695.1:0-12951 GCA_907164665.1 Colias nastes
TTATCAATCGGTTTGTGACTATTTATATATGTATATTTTTACTTGGTGGCAGTTCACTAGCTTCACTTACAATCCGAAGAAATAGGCATAAATATATCAATGACGTATTGAGATTTAACAATGCATTCTCTATTTATTTTGACTTATAAAATTCTTTTGAGTAAGTCGATTTCAATTTAAGCTACACAATAAATTTTCTAATAAATTTGTATTAAATTTACTTGTATTTTTGTAACCACAATTATAACAATAATATCAGCAACAGGCAGCAAGTAGAAACCTACTTCCCTACTACCTACTAAACATAAAAGTACAGAAATTACTATAATAAACTTATTTACAGTTGGAACGCCCAGAACGTAGGTGGTCTAATACTATCGGATAAATTCCTACAACTATCCACGATACTACCAACGAACTATACATATGGTTTCGGTGAGAAACAAGCAAGATTCCTCAACGATATGAATTGGAAGACACATACGTTGTTTAATCATGATATAGCTCCTACGGAAGATGTGAGTTTTTGTTATAATTCATATATTTTGTGTCCTAGTAGTTTTATCAATTTATATAAACACAGTAGAACGCCGATAGTCAAAACGCCGATTAAATTAATTATCAATTAACCGATCAGGTCCTAAGCGAAATATAAAAAATTTAAACCATCAAATCCATTGGCAAAAAGCTATCAGTCTATTTCTGATTATCCGAATCGATGTCGATTCCAATTAATTTGTATAATATTCATCCCATGTATACTTTCTTTACGTTACGTTCTGTTGATTCCTGAAAAAAAGCTAAAATTTTAATGCTATATTAAAAACGATTAGATTTTTAAATAAACAACAATCGTAATGTTTATCGTGAAAGAGTACAAATATTACGAGATTAAAAGTGGTTGTATAAGTTAAAAAAATGTATCTAAATACTAAATAGTAAGGCAATAATATTTTTTGTCGTATATCGTTTAAACATCGCGTCGTAGAAATAAGTTTCTGTTCTTTTAATATTTAAGTAAAAATACCATTTATTTTAATTATAATCTTATGTTTAAGGTGAATTTATACGGAAGTCATCCATTCTACCTGGCGCTTGAGACAAACGGCAACAGTCACGGTGTTTTGCTGCTCAACTCGAATGCTATGGGTAAATAATTATTTACTATTTGTTGAGATAAACGCATTTTATGTGTAGGAATTTTGTAATAAATGTATGGATGATTGTTAAATAAAAATTTGGACACTTGTCAAGGTGATAACAATACTTTCATGAGATATAAGCGTGTAATGAAGATTTAAAAGTGCTTCTAAAAGAATTCTAATTGAATAAATAAATGTTTGAAACGGCTCTCTTTTGTTGTTATGTTTTATTTTATGTTATGACTTTTTAACATTTAAACTTAGTGGAATTGTTATGTACCTATGCTCATTGATTTTGTAGAAATTTGTTTGAACGCGCTAATCTCGGGAGCTACTGGTCCGATTTGAAAAATTCTCTCAGTGTTAGATAGCCCATTTATCGAGGAAGGCTATAGGCTATATATCATCACGCTAAGACCAACAGGAGCCGAGTAATCCGTAAAACCGCGGAGCACAGCTAGAAATATATTTGTATGGCTTTGCGTATGCCGTAAAAAAACCCCGTAAAGCCCAGATTTTTCATAGTTTAAGCACACCCCGGACACTCCATACAAAATTATCGTTTTGACAGTCACACTGTAGAGACTGCAAATGTGTGTGTTAACGCTTTATGGTTGGCACATTTGTGACTAGCGTAAAAAAAATCGCGTTTTTCTGATGAAATACATCCGTAAACAGCACAATATCTAACCATTTTCTACGAAAAACGATAATCACAAATCCAAAATAATAAAATTACTTTAAGTCAATTTGATTAATGTTGTCAATCTTCGTTGCGTATCGTCCTTGCAGAAAAATGTGGCCCATTTTAATCACGATCGCGCGGGGTGAGGTAAGTTTAATTTTGGCGGGAGGCGGAGAGTGTCCGTTCTGTAGCGTTTAGCTACTATTATGTATTCTGTGGTTTAAGCTAAAAAAATATTTTTTCCACAGACATAGTGCTCCAACCGACACCCGCCATAACGTACCGTACAATCGGGGGCATACTCAACTTCTATATATTTTTGGGCCCAAACCCCAGCGATGTTGTGTCCCAGTATACAGAAATAATTGGGAAACCGTTCATGCCCCCGTATTGGGCTTTGGGATTCCATTTGTGCAAGTAGGTTTATTATTTATAGTGTTCTATGAAATTTATAAATGATTGATTTTTTTAATTATACTCAAAATTGTTATAAAGTAATATGCCTTACTGACCGGCCTAACTAAAGCGTTTATATTAAGAGGAGGCTCCCTTTCTCATTTCTGGCACTGAGAGACCGGTTACGGTACTAGACGCTAATACAGCCGTAATAAAGTTGAATATCGCGTGCGCTCTTTGATCGCGTTCGAGCTCGAAAAGTAAGTCTCAATTCTTATTTCGTTTATAACTAAAGTAATAATTGATCTAGAGAAAAAATATCTTGGTCTTCAATAGTAAACTCTATTTTCTTACTGTTAACATTTATTTTAGACATAAAGTCCAAGTAAATCTTAAAAAAAATGTAATAATCCTTAAAAAAGGCATCATTTTTGAATAAAAATTGAATCGAGCGAAAATGTTACAATTATGTTTCTGTCTTGTACATCGAAAGAAAAAGACCCAATAAATCATATACTAAATTTCCATTTTGATTGTATGTGTGACTGTTTCAGAATATTGATGCAAATTCACATAAAATTTAGGGAGCTTGCCCTTAATCACAACTTTTATGTCAGAACTTTAGGAATATGGTTGAGCATTGTTAGCAACCTGTTGCCTAAAATAGTCAATCTTTATATCTGTTAATAAAAAAAGAAAAAAAAACAAACTAACAGGTATTAAAAAGTATACTAGAGACTACTGTGAACGAAAGTTATATGCTTTAGAAAATAAGTTGTGTCTTACGGCTATGGGATCTTACTCTATAAGTATTGTAAAGACAGAAAATGAATATTTTATTATAGTAGCGGTCCGCCCCGGCTTCGCCCGTGGTACATATTTACGTTTTCTACATAAGAACCATCCTCGTACTTCAAGGAATATAATAAAAAAAGAATTATCGAAATCGGTCCACCCGTTCAAGCGTGATGCCGTGACAACGCGAAACGGGTTTCATTTTTATATATATATAGATTTAATAATTGTATACTTATTTAAAATCATTTGTGATTTCAGGTATGACTATGGGTCACTAAATGTGACTCGCGATGTGTGGAAGAAGAATAGAGACGCGGGAATACCTTTTGTGAGTTGGTTTTTAATGTAACAAGTAGTATTTTTTACTTACTAAAGCAAAATTATAAATAAAGGAACCTTATAACTTATGAAAAAAAGATTTCAGGCAACTAGCGCAAAAGGTATGCAAATTATAGGTTGATGAAGGACAAAATAAAGTAAAAATATCTTTTGTGCCAATTAAAAATCAAATCAAATTAGTTTTAATATAGTTTTGTTGAAGTAAATAACATTTTTCGTTAAATAATAAACATGGTCAATACCATTATAACAATTTATATCACATGCAATAGAATGACCTAGACGAAACGAGAAGCAAACAAAATAAAAAAGAGCTTGTATGCCGAGCACACGTGTCAGAAGTGAAACTTCTTTGGCAAATTTAAAAAATACCGGAATCGTCGCCTTACTCCATGACGTGACGGTATAGCCATGACGCGACCTTGAAATTTTACTCTCAACGCGCCTAAAGAAGTTTCACTTCGAAAAAACTTTGCTTTTAAATAAATAATTCCTATATTTAACAAGACAGGATTATTACAATATGGTGTATTTCACAATATTAATTAATTTAATAATTTGATATTAATATAATTGAGATTCATTGGTTCCCGCACTAGTTGAAGCCTGTCCTGCGGGACCAAAAAACGATTAACAATATAATATTATTTATAACAGAGCGGCATAGATTATGTTAAATTCTATTTCCCAAACTACATAGTATTTTAAAAAAATTATCCTTACAGGACGTGCAATGGAACGATCTGGACTACATGAAGAATGCCAACGATTTTACATACGATACGGATAAATTTGCTGGTTTACCGGAGTTTGTGAAGGAATTACATGATGCCGGCATGCATTATGTTATGCTTTTTGGTGAGATACTATACTAATAATGTTTGTTTGTTTGAACGCGCTAATCTTAGGAACTACTGCTCCGATTTGAAAAATTCTTTCGGTGTTAGATAGCCCATTTATCGAGGAAGGCTATATTATATCATCACGCTATGACCAACACGAGCGGAGTAACGCGGGTAAAACCGCGGGGTGCAGCTAGTAATAAATATATATTAAGGTGGATGTTCCGCCCGTCCCTCCATACATTTTTGATTACCTCTAAACACTTAACACAGACACTATTTCTTTAAAACTAATCATTTTATCACTTCTCTACAATGAAATGTGTCCGCGTTCGACCTTTTTAATCTATAATTTACAATATTTACTTAGAAAAACAACAGTAAAATACCGGCAAAATTTGACACTTTTACAGTAGTGTGCGTGACTTTTGCCAAGCACGACATCTAGCGCGTCGATGTTTAAACATCGCCTTTCGTTTGCTTGGCAAAAGTCACGCACAGGCGATGCGCTACTCGCTAGATGTCGTGCGCATGAATCGCGTTCGTTATCTTATAATTCATGCGCCCAGAAACAAACATACCTAATTCAGTTACAATCCTTTTTTTGTTACGTAATTTATTGTTTAAATTTATTCTAATACGATATTTTTTATTCGTCGGCCAGTTCTACCAGGTATAAAAAGATAAAATTGAAATATAACAGCTCGTTCTGAATCGCGCAAGCGAAATTTTTTCCATACAAAACACATATACAACTTTTCGACATCTTTTATTAGGGCTTCAACGGCCGGCCAGTCGAGTAGGTAGGCTTGTTTATCGTTGGAGGTATTCCACCTTCCTCTCTCCACAATGGTAACACCGACGTGATTTGAACACGCAATCTCTCCTGACACTACCTAATAGCAAAACCATAATTATGTTATCGTAAATATGTTTTTCACCTTCCTGGTTATTTTCACATAATAAAATATAATAAAATAATAAATAGTGTTTTAGATTTTTGTTATTGTATCTTGTATACGAATTATTCTTACTTGTTGGTTATGAAATGTTCAAATACCTATTGAAATAATTTACTGTTACAAATCATTAGTGTTATTAGTTTTGAGTGAATAGGCATGGATCAGAATTATTATATGCTACTAACTACTCAAATACATGTTTTGATAAAAAAAAAACAATAGTGTAATGTAATAATAAAATAAAACTGCGTTTTATTGTAATCAATTTTAACATTATTTTTTTTTCCAAAATTGATGAATAAAATAGTTTACGCCAACAAATATAACTTTTATTTTTATAACAATCATTCATAATAAACCGTAGCAGGTAGCGTTTTGAACAGCGGCGGCCTTGGCGGCTCGTCCTCAGGAGCGCTGGTGCAGTAAACTCCCATAAATAATTAATAATAAAGTTATACCTGCTCATTATTTAAAATCTATCGTAAAAAACTACAATACTAATATCAATAAAATAAGTAACTACACATTACAAATAAAATACATCATTACATACACTCTTGTTCATTTCATAAGTAACGCGCGAAACGGAGCTTACGGAGCGCTCTCGATTTCGCTCCTATGAAACAACATTCAGTACATTGCCTACATACGAAATCCAATAAGAGTGAAAGAGAAATCAGTCCTGCGCGTGAAACAAAAGATTTACTATGGAAAAATAGCCATTTTCGGAGCGTTCAATCAAGCGACGTTGCGCATCGCATGACATGATGAATATGAATACGATCACGAATGCAAATTCGGGGATTTTCTAATTATTGCTAAATAATAATTGAATTCGTTTTGAAATCCATACTAATATTATAAATGCGAAAGTAACTCTGTCTGTCTGTCTGTTACTCAATCACGCCTAAACTACTGAAACAATTTTCATGAAATTTGGTAGGTATGGTAAGTACCTATTTTCGTTGTTTTATTTCAAGTGAACACGGCCATACAATTTTGTCACGAGCCGCCTATGATTGTAGGTACTTTTGTTAGGCTCCTTCGTCGTCGGCTCGTATTGTCACGCGCTATGATTTGCGCGCGGATTTTCTTGTGTTGTGAATTTATTTTTGTATTATTATTATTTTTTATTTTTTTTTATTTTATTGATTCAAATTAAAATATTTCACTAGTATGCATTTGAGACTATATTGTATTATGTATAATTTATCGTAGGTATAGTTATTCTTATAACGCAGTTATATTTTCGGTGGGACAATTTGACCCGTGATTTTTCTGAAATATCACCACGTTGCAAATCACATCAATCATACACACGTATGACGAAAGTATAGTGGCTAACATTGACTCATCAGTTCATCACTGAAACCAGTGATAAATCAGTATATCATATTTTATTGTGTTTGAATATTTTTTAAACAACGATATATACAATATTATTATAAATCGGTAAACTACCAAAGTACTTCCGAATTTTCAGACAGACAAACAAGTAGTTTGTTTTATCAAAGTAGGTATCAGTAATTAGTATAGGTACTCTACTCCGTTCACGTCACGCGTCGCGTCGCCGCGGCCGAAATCAACAAGTCAAATGATTTTTGTTCTAATTGTATTTTGGTAGTAGTTTGTTTAGAATTTACATATTATCCATTGTATATTTTTTATTTTGTATTTGCTGTAAAATCAAAAAGTGAAAAACTTCATTAGGTATACTGTACGACACCTGAATCTGAATCGCGCAAACGAAATTTTTTCGTTTCACAGAACATATACAACTTTCCGACATACTTCATTGAGGCCGGTCTGCCAATCGAGTATGTTGAGAAACTTCACTTATTCGATGGAGGAAATCACCTTCTTTTCTCCACAGTTGCGTGACCTCGACGTGCATTGAACACGCAGTTTTCTTATACTAGTAGCAAAAATCAAAACCATAATATGTTTACCTACTATATTTTACTAAAAGTCGAGTGCGTCGAAATCGTAAATAATAATATGTTTTTCACCTTCCTGGTTATTTTCCCATAGTAAATAGTGTTTTAGGTTTGTTGTTGTAGTTAGGAATAATAATAATTATTATTCTTACTTGTTGGTTATGAAATGTATATTGAAATAATTTACTTTTACAAATCATTAGTGATATTAGTTTTGAGTGAAAATGCTTGGATCAGCATAATATTATATGGTACTTACTTCAAATACATGTTTTGATAAAAAAAAACAATAGTGTAATAAAATAAAACTGCGTTTTATTGTAATCAATGTTGACAATTATTTTCCAAAATTATTGATCAATAAAATAGTTTACACCAACAAATATAACTTTTATTTTTATAACAATCGTTATAAACCGTAGCAGGTGGCGTTTTGAAGTTCTGTCTACTCGTACTCATACAGAAAAATGGAAAACTTGTTTTTTTTGTAAACAATTTATTACTCATTATTGTTGTAACTTGGCAACTCGAAGCGTGGTCGTCCGTCGTAGGTACTTTTGTTCGGCGTCGCGTCCGCGTCGTCGTCGGCTTGTCTTGATTTCATTGACACGCGCTATGATTTGCGCGCGGAATTTCTTGTGTTGTGAATTTATTTTTGTATGCTATGCATTTTAATTGAATCAAATTGCAATATTTCTCTAGTATGCATTTGAGACTATATTGTAATAATTGATCGTGGGTAGGTATAGTAATTAATTATTCTAATAACGCAATTATATTTTCGGTGGGATTCAAAACAAAAAATTGGCCCGTGATTTTTATGAAATTTCACCACATTGCAAATGATATATTATACAATTACAATTACAATTATTATAAATCGGTAAACTATCAAAGTAATCACAAACTTGCAAAATATGCTTTTCCGAATTTTCAGACAGACACACAATTTTATTAGTTTGTTTTAGCAAAGTAGGTACCTATACCTATACGCTTACGTCGCGCGTCGCGTGCGTCGTCGAAAACGGTGCGCCCAGAAACAAACATACCTAATTACCTAATTCAGTTACAATCCTTTTTTTGTTCCGTAATTTATTGTTTAAATTTATTCTAATACGATTTTTTTTATTCGTCGGCCAGTTTCAAAATCAAAACCATAGTATTTTTACCTACTATATTTTACTAAAAGTCGAGTGCGTCGAAATCGTAAATATCTTTTTCACCTTCCTGGTTTTTTTTCCATAGTAAATAGTGTTTTAGATTTGTTGTTGTATGAATAATTATTCTTACTTGTTGGTTATGAAATGTATATTGAAATAATTTACTTTTACAAATCATTAGTGATATTAGTTTTGAGTGAAAATGCTTGGATCAGCATAATATTATATCATATAATATATGCTACTTCAAATACATGTTTTGATAAAAAAAACAATAGTGTAATCAGTAATGTAATAAAATAAAACTGCGTTTTATTGTAATCAATTTTGACATTATTTATTTCCCAAAATTACAATAAAATAGTTTACGCCAACAAATATAACTTTTATTTTTATAACAATCCTACTTCCTACTAATGCGAAAGTTTGTGAGGATGTGTATCATGTGTGTGTTTCACGCAAATACTACTGAACCGATAACAATGAAATTGAGCACACATATAGAACGTAACTTGGACACATTGAATAGGTTTTATCCCGGAAATCCCACGGGAACGGGAACTATGCGGGTTTTTTTTTTTAAATGCGGGCGGTAAGCTAATCGTTCATAATATAAACCGTAGCAGGTGGCGTTTTGAAGTTTTGTCTACCCATACAGAAAAATGGAAAACTTGTTTTACATTCACGCCATCTAGACTTATCTTTATCATTTTTGTATACGTCTGTGTGTGTAAACGACCCTGTATGCAATGACAGATGTTATAATGCATTTTTTTACCGAATTGGGTGGATTTTAAGGCAATGATATGACATATTTCAATAAAATATAATATTCAGTAACCGCCATGACTATTCCTACGACTTTAAGGTTTTCCAATTACGCAAAAACTCAAATAAACTAGAAATGTAGAATTCAGCGCCATCTAGCGGGACATTGGCTGGGAACAGATCGTAGCATCCACCTTAAAATGTAATAAATAATTAAGTATGAGTAAATTAGTTTGGCATAATTTATTGGTATTTTTCGCAATAGTTTTACAAAGAATTGATAGTTTCTTCAATCAAGATGATCACACGCGAGTAAAGTCTTAGCTTGAGCTATCTATAATAATTATAATATATTATCTAGATGTTAGTTTTCAAACTTTAAGAATTTATTATTCATATCCAAGCGATAAATACATCAAACCATCAACAATTAATATCTGATCAGCCATTCTTGTGTTCTAAGACGACATCACTACATAGTACATATAAAACAAAGTCGCTTTTTTCTGTCCCTATGTCCCTATGTATGCGTAAATCTTTAAAACTAAGCAACGGATTTTGATGCGGATTTTTTTAATAGATAGAGTGATTCAAGAGGAAGGTTTTAGTACTTAATTTATTAGGTTTTAAACAAAGCATGCGAAGCCGAGGTCGGAAAGATAGTTTTTTATATAATAAGTACATTATATACATATTTTTTAGATCCCGGAGTAAGTGCGTCAGAAAAAGCGGGTGAATATCCACCGTTTGATCGCGGTCTTGAAATGAATGTGTTCATCAAAAACTCTACAGATCAACCGTTTGTTGCCAAGGTATGTTTTTAATATTTTGTTTAATTTCATATTGGTATGGTTTAATTATGTACTTGTATTTTTTCTGTTGCTTTGTTGTTTCTAAATATTTCAATGTTTCATTGCTTATAGAAAATAAACATGAAAGACAATTAGGTGATATAAGTATAAGATAAAAAAAAAACACACAATTTGAGGGTCAAATTATTTATTTGCAAAAATACATTTGGTTATTTTTTTCTTGAAATACATATTTTACTACAAGTATTTAATTTAATGATAAACCGTCTATTTACCAGTTCATGTTTTCGTAGTTTGCAAGAACTTGCGGAATATCTTTCTTCTTATTAAAAAAAAGACCGTGTAGGTACGTGCCGAGCACACGTGTCAGAAGTGAAACTTCTTTGGCAAGATTCAAAGATTAAATCGTCGTCTTACTCCATGACATGACTGTATTATCATGATGCTACCTTGAAATTTTTAAAGAAGTTTCAATGCAAAAAAAATACCTAATGAACATTTAATCCTAAACTATCCAAAGGTTGCCTGGCAGAGATCGCTTGAAAGCGATATGTTGTATCTTATATGTTTTTCTCTTTTCTTTTCTTCTGTATGTGTGTGTTAAATATAAAGAATTGTGTTTAATTAAAGTTTTCTTTATTTATATAAGGTATGGAATAAGGTATCAACAGTGTGGCCCGATTTCACGCATCCAAACGCTTCAGCGTATTGGAAGGAAATGATGATGGACTTTCATAGGAAAATCAACTTTGATGGTGCTTGGATTGTAAGTTAATTCTTATTTCTTAATTATATATTTGAGTCTTGTTTATATTATCAGTAGTATCTCATGTGAAAGAACTATACTAATGTGTGAGGAAATAATTATAGATTACAGGCCCATGTTGAAAAATTTATGGGTCATTTGAACCACCAGGTGACCTATCTAGAACGATATAAGAGCATAAAATAATAAGATTATTATAACTTGAACACAGTTGAAAATATGAGTGAACTTAAAAATTGACTAATTTATTTGGATAATAAATAATTTATTGAGATTCCCAATGAATTGCATATGAAATCCAATACGAATATTAAAGTGTTAATCTTCGCTGATGTAGATTTTTAAAAATATTAATGTGTTTTCATATAAAGTAGGTTATTTGAAATAATTGATTTTAAAAAAACGCTTATGCTCATTAGAATAAAGAATAGAATAAAATCATTTTTATTAGGTACACCACATTGATACATGATGATGATAAAACATAAATAACAAAATGAAAAAAAAGAAAAAAACAGAACGCAAAACAGAGAAAATATTTTTATATTATTTTATGGTCACCGATCCTTGATAAGTGTACAAAGTTTGAATTAAAGCTGTCCGTTTAAAGTCAAAATCAAGTCTAAAGTGTAGTTTTTTAACTATATCATATTATCTTTTATAAATTACTAGCTTACCGCCCGTGGCTTCGCCCGCTTTGTCTAAAACCTAATAAATTATATACAAAAACCTTCCTCTTGAATCACTCTATCTATTAAAAAAAACCGCATCAAAATCCGTTGCGTAGTTTTAAAGATTTAAGCATACAAAGGGACATAGGGAAATAGGGACAGAGAAAGCGACTTTGTTTTATACTATGTAGTGATTTATTCCCCATACAGGACATGAACGAGCCCTCCAACTTCCTCTCGGGCCCCTTACAGGGCACATGTGCCCCGGAACAAATCCCCTATAAGCCCTATAGGATCAAAACGTTATGGGAAAAAACGATTTGTATGGACGCGAAACATTTTGCGAGTGAACACTATAATATACATAATGTGTATGCTAATGCTGAAGCTGAAACTACGTATAGGTAAGTAAGAATAAAAAATTGGACTATTCATTCAACTCCTTTTAGAAGACGAAATACATAATTTAATACATAATAGGAATTTTTAATACCGTCAATTTTGCTTTGACAATTGTTTTTTCGAGTAGTATCATGACACATCTGTAGTTTATCAAACTCAAACTCAAACATTTATTTATTCAATTAGACTTTTAGAAGCACTTTCGAATCGTCATTACATATTTTTAACGATTACCACCGATTCGGAAAGCTGTATCTATGGAGAAGAACCGGCAAGAAACTCCATAGTTACTTCCTCATTCTAGTTCTTTTGACGAACGACTCATTAACTCTACAAATTTTTCCGATTTCCAGGGCATTAGTAGAAATCCGGGGCAAACGGTCGCTAATAATATCCCGGGCATCTTTCCCCGGCCTGGGGCAGTTTGCGGGCCACTGGAGCGGTGATGTGTTCAGTAGATGGCATGATTTGAGGGCTAGTATACCACGTAAGTAATATTATTATATATTAATAGCATTTTATATTTAAAAAAAGTTAAATAGTAGAAAAAAAACTATTATATTTGTAGCGATTAATGAGATTCAAAAATATTGAAAACTAGCGGTCTGCCCCGGCTTCGCCCGTGGTACATATTTCGCAATAAAAGGTAGCCTATGTTCTTTCTCAGGGTCTAAAGATTGTCTGTGCCAAATTTCATCAAAATCGGTTGAGAGGTTTAAGTGGGAAAGCGTAACAGACAGACAGACAGACAGACAGACAGAGTTACTTTCGCATTTATAATATTAGTAGGGATTAAGAATAGAAATTGTCAATAAATTTCACATAATATCACATTAAAACTAATGATTAATATTACTTGGTAAAGACATATCCTTTTTAAAGGATTTTAATGAACGATCGAGTAGTTTTCGCGTTAATCGTAACAAACAAACATTGGAATGTAGGCAACATTTGATAAGAAACTTTGTGATATTTTTATAGTTTTAATGAACAGTTATTTTTTGTTTCATATTCAATTATATCATATCATTAGTTATCCTCTAATTAACTTAAGTATTTAATTATATTAAAGCGAAAAATTTTCAATAAAAACTTTTCTTTTTACCAAAATAAAAAAATCCATAATGACCAAAAGCAGATTTCCGTTACCAAAAACTATTAATTTTTCAGAACTACTAAGCTTCAGTCTTTTCGGTATACCGTTAATGGGCGCGGATATTTGCGGCTTCAACGAGGACACGACGCCAGAGTTGTGTACACGTTGGATGCAG